>JANHGB010044876.1:0-36007 GCA_026283785.1 Coracopsis vasa
GAGTCCCTCCCCAGCATCCCTATAGCCCCCCTTCAGATACTGGAAGGCTGCTCTGAGGTCTCCATGCAGCCTTCTCTTCTCCAGGCTGAACTTTCTCAACCTGTTGAGTCCTCATGTGCTTGTTCAGGCTTAGAGATCAACTCCTCATCTCCAGCTCAAAATGTGCTGGTTTTACCAAGCTATCCAAGAGGAAGTTTTCCTTGGAGGAAAGGAAACAGAGGCCTGCAGGACAGCTCAGGAGTCCTCAGTACAGGAAAGAGACGGATCTGTTGAAGAGAGTCCAGGGAACGGCCACAAATATAATGAGAGACTGGAGCACCTCTACTATGAGGAATGGCTGAGAGAGCTGGGTCTGTTCAGCCTGGAGAAGAAAAGGCTCCAAGTGAGACCTTAGAGCAGCTTCCAGTGCCTAAAGGGGCCTGTAAGAAAGTTGGGGAGAGACTTTTTATCAGAGCCTGTAGTGACAGGATGAGGGGTGATGGTTTTAAACTGAAAGAGGGGAGATTCAGGCTGGATGTGAGATAAAGTTCTTTACAATGAGGGTGATAAAACACTGGCACAGGGTGCCCAGAGAGGTGGTGGCTGCACCATCCCTGGAGACATTCAGGGCCAGGCTGGATGTGGTTCTGGGCGACCTGATCTGGTTGAAGATGTCCCAGCTCATTGCAGGGGGGTTGGACTGGGTGAACTTTGAAGGTCCCTTCCACCCAAACTATTCTATGGTTCTATGACAGAGGTGATACTAAAGCTGCCTCCCACAGCAAGAGGTCTTCATATTGGGGATCCGATGCATCTTTGTATCACTGCACTGACAGAGAGCACCAGCCTCATCCCGATACCCAGACAGATCCAAGATGTAAATACGGAGGAGGATCTTGATGGAAGCGATAACTAAGGATGTAGATTAGCTGTCCAATCTGGCTGTTTCCTACTGAATAAACTGACTCTACAACTCGGATGTAGCAGCAGTTCATATGGTAGAGCTGGTTTTCACTGACAGCTTGGCTCCTAACCAGTCTGTTGTGAGCAGCGTGATGCTTCATGCCAACCACAAACTCACTGAGAGGCTGGGCAAAGACCCGGACATTGAACCCCAGTATCCGTGGCTATACTGGTAGGGGCTGCTCACTGTCAGCTGGCTCAGGTCCATCTCCACTGCCCTAGCAGCAGGGTGGCCATGCAGTGAGAAGTGCTCCTGCTCCCTGTGTGCCAGTATGTTGATGATGTCATGTCATCTGTTCCCTGCAGGAGCCCAGGGTTGCAGTGCAGAAGGATGGGATAAGTGAGGAATTCACGCTTTCCCCTTTCGCAGCCTTTTGACTCATGTTCTGATTTGCATCAAACACCCACCTTGTGCAAAACCACCTAGGCTTTTCAAACCAGAATCCAAACAGAGCTAGGAAACAAAAGGTGAGGGCACAGTTAACCCAGGTTAGCTCCCTGCCCTTGTAAAAACTAGGACTGATAAGGGCTTTATAGTGCTTGGCTAAAGGGAAAACTCTATATTCAAGAAGTGATCAAACTTCTAATAGGTAGTGGATAATTATAAGAACATGGAAACTATCACAGACGTTAATGTTCTTCCTGTCAGCAGACTGAACTGGCAAATACATATACACATTTGGCAAGGTGATGTAAATGGTAGCAGATCACCTTAATGAGATGGGTAGAAGAAGGAGGTGCATAAAGACGTCCTTACAGATTCCTCACACGTGCGAGAGCTGATCGCCAGTGCCATTGCTGTGTCAGTATCTTTAATGCTTTATCTTTGATGTTGGCTCAGCATAATCTAGGACCTGTGGTTTCTGCATAGTAGCAGCTCCTTAGGCTGCCTTGGGCTGCCAAGCTGTCTCCAAGTCATGCAGAGGAAGGAACATCCACAGAAACAGGAGTGGAAATCAGCAGAAAATCTATAAAGGGATGCTAACTTACAAAAGAGCTGCTAGAAAAGGGGGTTCAAGATGTGCCAGTGAAGCTGAGCACACTAAGTCTGTGTATTGCATTTGGTAGGAAACTGTACAGAAAATTGTCTGTGGACAGAAAGCTCAGAGATATAAAGGATTATAAAAGGCACGTCAGGGCTGAGCTGTCTGCTCCATGGAGGGATGGGCACAGCTTTCCCAGCCACGAGGCATTGCAGAGACTGCAGCGAAGTGCAGCAAGTGGAGTATCAGACACAGAAGAGTTCAGTCTGGACTCAAATCATGGACACATGAGCTGATAGTGTGAAAGAAAGAACCAGGAAGCTGCTCAGGAGCAGCTTGTCCAGGAGCAGTTCACCAAACATCCTATCCCTTTTAACACATTTTCCATGATCACTTTCTTTCTTATACGTAGCACATGCTTACTTAAAGGGGGAAGTATCTGGATGATCAGTCAGGTGGCAACTAAGGGATGGCAACTAAGTTCAAACAAATTACATACTGAATAAAGACATAGATTCCACTGAACTTCTATGACTGTGCATTTTGATTTGGTTAAAAACTAGTCAGAACCAAAGTCTGAAGACATTTAGCCCTGGAAGTGCTTTTTTCCCCTATCTACCACAGTACCTGATTACTGTTTCTGATATTATCACCTCCTTTAATAAGCAAATTCCCTCAAACAGCAGTCTGCCCTAATATATCCCTCTTCTCTTCCCATCTCTTTGGCCACATATTGCTTGTTGTGCTAAGTGCTAAATGGCTCTTGGAAAGTTCTAAGGGGGTGTTGTGAAAGGGCTAAGCCAGATTTCCCAAACAACTGCCTGTACAGAGAAATAGTCCCATCAGTAAGGTGTGCTAGGAGGCCCAGCGGCAGTCTGGTTGAAGATCCTTCTTTTGACAAGGCTAGAGAATTGAACTTCACATTTGTCTTCTTTAAGATAGTGTAAATGAGACATTTTCACTGTGTGGAAGTGAAGTTTTATTGACCCCAACTGAAATGGAACCATTGGATGCTTTGCCAGAAATACCTGACAAGATCAGTGTGTTCCTGCTAAACAGGTCGAGTTCTGCTCCACCAGCAACCACCTCAGTCCCAGCACTCAATAATTCTCAGAAGTGAAGAGTGGTTCCTGGAAGATGATAGGAACAAAGCCCCAGGCCCAGCAAAAGTCAGGAAGAAACCCGAAGCATCCATCCTGCAAAGAGGCACCCAGTCACCAACACCAATTCAGACGTTTCCCAACTAACCATCATTGTCCAGCCATGGGCAGATAATGGATCAATATTCTTTGTTTTCTCCAACAAAGTGGCAGCATCTTGGGTCCACCAACAAGCATTGACCAGGGTATAAACTTCAACGTGCAAGTAGAGGAGAAGCTTCACCATACCAGAAGCCACTTACCTGCAAGAGGGTTTCAAGAAAGGAGAGTGGACGTGGTCTTCTAAGTTGAAGCAATCTCCTGGGTGAACCAGCTCAGTCTGTGGTTGCAGCTTGTTTATGTGCTTAACTATTGGAAGATGTGGATCTTGCCCCGTGTGCGCATGAATTGGGATCACAAGACACCTCTTTGTCACTGTCACTTGAGGGATCTCTGATGGGCTGTGGCAAGTGGATTGAATCCAGTGAGTGCTGGCATGGACTGGCTTCCAGCCCGAGTAAGCTGCCACTCTGTGACTAATGGGTAAAGTTACTTGTTTTAACTCTAATCCAAGAGGTTTGCCACCCCCCTACCCCCCGCACTCCATCTTTAGCTAGTGATTATTTTGTTCATTTTATTGGGTGCTATAGATATTATCCATTTCTGTATAAAATAGATGTAGTATCATGAGCATTGAGGGCTGCCTTGCTAATTGTTTTAATTCTGCAATTAAATTTTTGCAATTAAATTACCGCAGGTTTCATGCTTGCTAATACATTTAAATCAGCCCAATGAATTGGCTTTTTAGACTAACAACACATTCTGAAAGCACGTGTTTCCCTTAAGAAGCATAGCATCTGTAACTGTTTTACTGAGCTATTTGGGTTTGGAAATGTGTTTATTACAAAAAATGCCACAGAGCCTGTTATGTCCTATGTAGTATTTGCCATATAGGCTATTTATAAGACAAGTTATTTATAAGGAGAATCATTCATAAGGAAAGTTAGTCTGTGTTATTTATAAGGAACAGCCAGGCTCATTATCTCATTTTATAGTTGGAGATTTTGTAGCACAGGGACAAGTGAAACAGCTTCCCCAGTGTCCTGCAGCAAGTCCAGTTTGTCCCAGCATATCCAGCCCTCTGTCCACTAAGCCACACGCTCCTCCTATTTATTCTTCTTCCCCCACAGCTCCACAACAAACAGGATAGTTCAGGTTTGTTGCATCCTACCAGCTATGATCTACTGCAGAGGATACAACTTCCTAAGTAATGATGGATCTCCATAGAGATTCCCAACTTTAACTAGAACCCTGTGTTTCTTGATTGATTTTCAAGACCAGTATACATCTGCTAATCCCATTTCATGCAAAGCAAAGGAGACATTAATCACTAGATTTGGCTATTGGAGGTTAACAAACCCATCTTTGCCACTCACCATTGGCTATGCTTTGCTTCTCCTGATTGAGAAACAGCGTGAAAACCTGTGGGTTTCAGAATGGTTCTGAGGTTTTGGTTGTCTTGTTTCCTCAATAAAATTCAAAGCTCTGCTGTTCAATCCAGCCAACTCTAGGGAGAATTGAAAACACAGAGGAAAATATTGTCAATGTTTTTCCCCAGTTAAATCACAACAGAAACTAACAGCTACCGAAACACAAAATGTCCACATAGATGTAGGCAGACAGGCAGAGACTGCTGCACTGACAAGGGTTTAGGCACTTTATATTGACTCCTGGAAGCCTCCAGGATCTCCTCACCAAGATCTTCAGGAACAGCTCAACAGGAGGGGCAGGGGACATAATTCATGGCTTTTCCCATCAGCTGCCACAGGGTTTCTCTGTAACTTGGTAGGTAGGGGGAAGTTGCTCTGCTTTCACCATCAAATTAAATGTTGGCATTTCAGGGGGTTACAGCAAAATAAGTGATTTTGGCTTCATTTCTAGGGTAGCACAGTTTACCTGTGGCCACCCTGAGCAGATGCGTTGAGCTTGTTTCCATCTGCATCCCCCATTGGCAAGCCTGGCCATACCTGCAGCATCCCTGGATGAAGTTGGTCATGACATGGTGAAGGCCACAATGCACGGCCACCTCTTTAGCTCCATGACTTCATTACCTTATAGAATCATAGAACAGTTAGGGTTGGAAAGGACCTTAAGATCATCCAGTTCCAACCCCCTGCCGTGGGCAGGGACACCTCACACTAAACCATGTCACTAAATTATACTTAAATGTCAGGGGCTTTCATATCTTCCTGTTTTGACAGCAGAAACCTCTTCTTGTCCCGCTTACATGGGCAGTGAGAACATTTCATCTTTACAAGCCAACAGTCACCACCTCATTCTCTAGGCTTGTCCTTAAACAAACCTTCTCAATCATAGTGTGAGGTGTCCCTTCTCATGGCAGGGGGATTGGAACTGGATGATCTTAAGGTCCTTTCCAACCCAAACCATTCTATGATTCTATGATTCTTTGCAGGACATGTTTTCAAAGCCTCTTCTCAGACCTGCTGCTCAGTTGTGAAACCTTCAGTTGGTATCCTGCCTTCCCCATGCCAGGAAAACCAAACTGGTCACTTGCATTGTACACCCAGCACCCTGCATTAGCTCTACCCTTTTTATGTAACAGCATCATACTCTTGCCTCCTGTTCAGTTCATGGCTCACACCCTGATGTGCCTATCTGCAGTAATGCCGCCTGGCCACTTACTCCCCATCTTCTCTTTGTGCTTTTGATTTCCTCCTCTAAGTGTAGCACTTTGCACTTTCCTTTACCGAGTTGTTGATTTGCTCCAATTTAGCAGGATCATTCTGAATTCTCAGTCCATCCGCCAAACTGTTTGCATCCTCTCCCAGCTCGATGATGTCTGCGGGTTTTATGAGTACTCTTTATTCCCTCGTCACAGGTTGTTAATGAAAATACTGCATAAAATGGATTCCACACACAGATGTTGGAAGGACCCTGTTTGAAAATTCCTCCAAGTCTGACAGTGAGAAATTGAGAACGGGGTTGGAAAGCTATTTTTTAACCAGTCATGTGCCTACTTTATGAGGATTTAATCTGAGCTGGGGTTTTCTCTTGTTTGCTTAGGAGAAAGTCATGTGGAATGGTGTCAAACCCTTGTGAGAATCAAGATGTATGACAACTCTTACTTCCTCCCTGCCTATGGAGAAGGGTGTATAAAGCCCACACTCACCTAAGCTGAGAAGGGTATTTTTCTACAGGCTTGAACTGCTTTATCAGTTTCCAATCTTCAGTTCAATTGCTACAATTCTATTGTGTAGCCATAGCCCAAGTAATTGTCTCCAGTATCTCAATGATTAAAGCTCATTCAGAATTCCAGCAAGCTTCAATACAACGTTTTCCTCCCTCGCTCCAACAATATATAGTCAGGGACCAGGGATTTTTTTATCACTCCAAATTCAGCGAGGGAAAAGTTGGCACTAACACACACAGAGCAGTGCAAAACTCCTTTGCAAAGCCACGGAGATGTAGGTAGGTTCTTGAAGCTATTTCCTACTTTGTAAAAGCCACACTCAAGGAAGCACATTGATGTGTGATAACAGTTGTGTATGCCATCCATCTAATGGTTTTAATTTATGCACTGTTCTGCACTACTATGAAACCCTGATGCAATCAGTGTCATTGCAAGAAAGCAAAGCTGTTCTTACAGATGAGTTACAAATTCTCATTAGCCATCAGATGTTGCATTAGACAAGTGTTTGCTATATCCTCAGTATATGATGCACTTTTTAGTGCTGTTTATTGGTCATCTATGTACTTTAATAGCCTCCATCACCCCAGTATCTGAACAACTCAATCCCGCATATCCTTGTGTTGAAGAGTGGCTCACCTCTCTGAGATGCTTTTCTTTTTAGGGAAACTAGTACTTCATCTGAAGGAATGAATGGTTATGATTCTGTGATATTGGAAGTGACTAATCCAGTGTTGTAAATGGGATAAAGGGAAATGGAATGTATTTTGAGAACAAACAGTAATCATTGACACAGTAATTTGCATCCCTAGATGTTATAATAATGACTAAGTATCACTTCCCCTTGTTTGCATAAGGAAGAGTAGGCAGCGAAATCCAGTGATTTGGCTAGCGCACCACCAGCAAGCCACTGAAAAGGAGAAGAGCTGAACGTAGATCGCTGTTCTTGCACCTTGTTTTCCTGTTCTCTGCTACACGTGTGAAATACAGCGTTATAAAAGGTGTGATCCCTTCCAGTACTAATGACTCTGCAAGGTCTTCACTAGTTCATGCTGGGAACAGCCAACAAGAGTTGGTAAAGACTTAGGGTGGATATAAAAGAGATGGGGAGCAATGCATTGCCATCTGAAGAGCTGGTTTGGGTGGTGAGTTGGGATATATGAGGTGCCAACAGCCTCAGTCTGTGCTGTCTTGCTGATGGAGCTAACATATTTTTGCTGCATAAGGAAACTTTATGCTCTTCAGAAATGGATTCCAACTGCGTGGACCAAAGAATATTCAGTGACCCTTCTCCTCCAACTTACATGGATTTAGACGGGGAGTACTCGCTATGAGTGGATCCTAAAGGTGTGTTTGTACAGTGAGCAGCTCTGCACAAACATTTCTAGACAGGCAGTCCCCAGGAAGCCAGAACCACTGCATCAGAGGGATGGAGTGTTCACAGGATGAAAAGCAAATATGTTTAATGTCTTAATTTTTTTAGGAGAAAATTAAGCACCTGAGGTACAATTCGCTTTGTACTGAATAAAGGGAGTGCAAAACATCATTGGTAGTACCGGTGGTAGCATTCTAAAGGGTCTTTGAATCTCACACTGCCTGCAAACCACAGAATCAGGGCAAATAGCAGTTAACACAACCTTTACTTAGCTTCTCCTGACAAATATAAAGCAAAGGGTGAGGCAGTCTCACACTGACATATGGCCGGATATAGGCAAGATTTACCTAGAAAAGGTAATCACTCTTTATTCTCTTTGTGGGTCTGAAGAAAAGAGCAAAATGGGTAGATCTTTCAGACTTTACAGTCTGAGGATATAATAATCTTTAACAAGGGTCAGTCCAGCACCTTTCTGTAGTCCACATATCTAAACACAGGGGTTGGACTTTACCTAATACACAAAATAAGAGTTATTAGGGGTGTGTAGGGTCCAGGTACAGGCAGCAAAGGGCAGAAGAGCAGAGTATCTGGCTGCTGGGCATCTTTCAGAGCCAAAGAGGAGTACCAGAGCTGATGCAGACCAGGCTGTCTTGCCACAGGGGTCATCCTGGCTCATCTTTGGGCAAGAGTCTTCATGTTTTAGGTTTGGTGGAGAAAACCCCCAAACCCAACCAGTTTTAACCCCCCCGCCTGACAGCTTTGCAGGTGAGCTGTACCCTCCTCCTGCTCCCTGCCTTTGCCTTACAGCTTAAGTGCTGCTGGGCTTGTGAGGTCTCCTGCGTGCGAATAACCCCGCTTTGTTGCGGGTTGATTGGCACACTTTGGGCACCAGTGAGATGAAGAGGGAGAAATATCTGTTTACATTTGAATAGGAGATCGGAAACTCAGGATTCTGACTCATTGCCACAGCGCCAGATAACTGGGAACACCCTTCTCCTTTCTTCTGTGTTTTCCAGCTGGGATTTTTGTCTTCTTTTCTTTCTTCTCTTCCTTCTCTCTCTCTCTCTCCCCCTACTACGTCTGACGGTTTCTGTGACTCTTGGTTCTTCTCTCTGATTTTGCCTCCCTGGTCTCATTTCCCTTCCTTTTCTTTCTCCCTACACACTTCACTTCCTCTCCAGCTTTCCTCGTGGCTTGCTCTTCTCGAGTTCTCATTGTAAGTCCTTCTTTCCAAGCTTGTCCCTCTCACAGACTGTCCCAAGCCTGACTTCCCACAGGGAGGAGAAACAGAGACATTTTGCCTGCAGGGTGACATTGGCAGGGAAAGCTGGGGCCAGAAGAGTTCCAAGCAAGCAAGGAATAGGACGGAGTGAGAGGAAAGCAGAAGGGACACTCACTGGGATACAGCAGGAACAAGGAGAGGAAAGAAAAATATCAAGGAAGGATGGGGGGAAAATGGTGGGAAGCTAGGGAGGAGCATAAGCAAGAGCAAGGGGAAGCAGCAGGATGTGAGAGGCGCATTAGGAGGCAGGAGAGAATGGAGACTTCATGGAGGAGAGTAAATAAAGGTAGAACTACACTTGCAATGACAGAGGGGAGACTTATATTAGACATTAGGCAGAAACTCTTTACTGTGAGGGTGCTGGGGTGCTGTAGCTTGCAATGCAAGCCCTGCCTTGCTTTGTAGCACAGGGACTAATGTCACAGTAGTGTGTGACACTACACACAGCCTGGGTGCAGGCATGAGAAGCCCATACAAATTTGGACTTGGATATTTTCCTACATTCCTTCCATCAACTGCATGAAAGGTTGCCAGAAGTACTGCTTGGACCAGGGGTTTCACAGGGGATGAAGGCACAATGGATCCTCTCAAACGAAGACAGTGACACAGAGGAGATGGTGCTCGGCACCATGTCTGCCTCCAGCTGAGTTGCCTGGTACCTTCCAAAATCCAGACACCCAGAGACCTCCAGGCTCTGCTTTTCTGATACTCTGTCGTGGTTTAAACTCAGTCAGCCATTCAGTACCACGCAGCCACTCGCTCACTCCTCTCCCTTCCTCCCCCGGATCCTGGAGGGATGGGGAGGAGAATCAAAAGGATGTAACTCCCACGGGTTGAGATAAGAGCAGTCCAGTAACTAAGGTATAACACAAATCACTGCTGCTACCATCAATAATAATAATGATAAGGGAAATAACAAGGGAAGAGAACACAACCGCTCACCACCCAGCCCGACCGAGCAGAGAGAGAGAGAGAGAGCGATCGTCCTTCTGGGTAACTCCCAGTTTACATCCTGGGCATGACGTGCTGTGGTATGGAATACCACCTTGGCCAATCCAGGTCAGGTGTCCTATCTCTGCTTCCTCCCGGCTTCTCCTCCTCCCTGGCAGAGCGTGAGGCTCAGAAAGTCCTTGGTCAGACTAAACATTTGAGCAGTAACTGAAAACATCGGTGTTATCAGCGCTGTTCCGGGCTGAAAGTTAAAAACCACGGCACTGCACCAGCTACTAAGAAGAACAAAAAATGACTGCTACTGCTGAACCCAGGACACCCCCCTATTCAGGTGTATTCATATAGCATGGCCTCACACTATCCCATAACATGAGAATCTCTGTTGCTGCCACTTGTTGCTTACTCCAAAGCTACTTTCGCTCCTTTGGCATTGCTCAAGGCTTATGTTTGCCTTGAGGTCTTGCTTAACATTGCTTGTATTTCCTTGAATAGCTTTCCAGAAAGCCCAGATCCACCTTCGTTCTGCAGCCAGCGACATGACCAAGCTTCAAGCCTGAAGCAAACCAGCTGTCCCCCTTCTTGCATGTGTTGGAGCAAGAACATGACCCATCTGGCTAATGCTGATGTCTCAGGACAGCCCAGGAGGGTGGTGGTCTTAGTCACTGCAGCTTTTATGGGTCTGTACCAACAGTCAGCAATGAAAATAAACCACAGTTAGGACAGGTGGATAACCACTGAGCCATTCAGGAACATTCTTCCATTGTGAAGACTGAACCTGTTCTGCTGAGAGCTCCCAGGCTGGATTTGGTCCATGGGTGCTTCCATCAAATCCACTACTTTTTGTTCTTGAAAGGCTTCCTACTCCCTCTCTCCCATGCTTTGGGACATCTCCTGTGCATGAAGAAGCGTTGTCACTGTGCCTGTGCTAGGCTTTGAGAACTAAGAGCCATAAGGTCCACCATGGCTATTCAGTGCATCCGCAGCAAGGAAAAAAGGAAGGTGTACCCCATACAAATAAAGTCCTGATGAAAAACCCAGCAAAAGAGGAAAATTTAACCATCTGGCCCCAAAGCACGAGGCTCATCGGATGCTGTGGCAGTCACACTTGTTCTTTACTTTTCAGTATTTTTTTTAAATAGAAGTGAGTCTTCTTTTCAGTAATCTCAACTTTCCACAAAAGTCAGCCTGCTGTCAGGCGAAACTTACACTTTCTGAGACGGTTAGCAGGGTCAGTAACCACCAAACCCAGTTCTGACATAGTTTTCAGCCACCCCCCTTGGTTGTACTAGCAGGAAGTCCCAGATTAGAAGCTTCTTTTGCAGACCAGCCAAGTCTGGCACTAAATCACTCCAGCCTTACCTAGTGAGTGGAGATTACGGTTGCCCAGAGTTAGTAACAAAGTCCTATCCCTTTGCTATGGTGACCGTTCCTACAAGCACTGCAGAATCTGGAGTCACTGTAGCTAAAACTCTGCTTTGTCAGCAAAATCTGTGCAAATTTAAGCCCATAATTCACAGAGAAATCTGTTCAGAAATCTCTGGCTTGCTTTCGAACTACTTTGAGTCTCTGCTTTTGTTGGGCTCATGGTGGAAGAGAATTTTAATAGCTGTCTTTAGAGACCTTGATTTGTTCACTGCATACCAACCAGTCTTTACATTCACCTGTTCATTTCTCTCTGGAGAGCTTCTTTCTTGTCAGCTGTGTGTTATTCCAATCTTTGCTATAGGTGAGCCAGTTAAGGCCGGAGCCATCGAACATCAGTTAGTCAGACGAGCAGACATTTAAGCAGATATTCATACCACCTAAGGTAAAGCATCTTTCTTAGACAGTGTTTCAGCTGGACACTCTGAGGACTACACAGGGAGCCTGGGGGAGCTGGCTGAAGCACCCTGTTCTGTGTAGTTATGCAAATAAAACAGTTTGGTTAATATTCCCCTGAAATGAGTTATTTGGTGAAATTCCTTCCTCATCTGTGCAGCCTCTGCCATCACTGTTTCACTAAATCTGGATTCTGATGTTACTGTTTTGGGGTTTTCACTTCCCTCTTTCAGGCAAAAATAAAGCCTCAGAGGCACACAAGCAGCCTACATCACCACATTAACTAACTGCATACTGACATCCATGGCTTGAATGCTGCTCAGGACACCTTCTATCACAGAAGGCAGAGGTTATTGTTAGAAGGTCCATGCAACTGGGGTAATCCTTGCTGTGAGGATTGCACATGGAAGAAATGGTCAGTTCCAATAATTTAAATAAAAAAGGGGATCAAAGGAGTCTATAAATTAATTAAGGGCACATATTTAACTGGCAATCACTGATCTATGCAGTAAGGATCAGTACTGGTGAATCAACAGATACATTGCTAGGTTCTTATGAAATCTCAGTAATTATCTACACATGTCTAAAGATCCTTCTGTTACTCATTTCAAGAAATTCTAATTGCACGCATGCACACACAGAGTTACAGGGGTACATGCACAAACTTATTCTGTCATAGGACGAGCAACCGCCCAACCCCAACCTTCTGGAAGTAAGGGTTTGTTGTGGAGCAGTTAGGCACTTCACTCAGAAGAGAGAAGCAAAAATATACTTTATTCAATGAAAAATGTGGCAGTGGTTTAATATGATTCAGTGGGAAAGTTCACTTGATTGTTTACTGCATAGAGGACAGGGTTAGATAGAACTGTCCTCCTGTTGAGTCATGTAGGAGATCCTCCTGTAGAGTCATGAGGTTCAGAGATAACCCCCTTGCTTTCTAAACTAAAAGAAGTGTTTGGGTGCAGCTGGATCCATTCCTAGTCCCAGACTTGGTCTAAGGTTTATGTCTAAAGATATATATATAAATATATGTATTTATATGCACTATCAATCCTTTAATCACTTGGTCAAGATTTCAAAGTTTAGCATGCTATTAGTCACTGTTGCGGAGGCCCACAAAATTGACTTAGGTAGTTTACAAGCCCCAAAGGAAATTTATTCTAATAAAAACCAATTTAATACTCCAGCATCATTAATAAATTACAGGTTGTAGATGCCAAGTGGAATCAAATACTACACAACTGACTTAAGCTTAAGTTTTAAAGGGAATTAACCCAAAATGTGTTTCAGTTACCAGTCAAGATGAGGGCTCTCAACCTCAAGGAGCTACCTCAGGCAGTGTCCCAGCTAAGGGGAGAGTCCTCAGCTGCAGACCCACTGCTCTGAGGAGTAGCAACTCAATCCCTGCCTGCCGGCAGGATCCCATTCATACCTTAGTAGAATCTGATCCGTGCTCAAAAATATGGATTGAGGGTTCTTGGCTTTCGACCAAAGTGTGGGTCTAGCAGTAGCCAGCTGTGCAATCCTGCTGTGATCAAAATCAGCAGACTTTGTGGCTACATGAGCCAGACCAAAGCCAGCAGATACCTGTTAGAACTAGCAGATCCATTTTTGTGTTTCAGCAGAGACCAGAGCCAGCAGATACATTTATTAGCAAGTATTAAGGTTCAGTGGTTCTTCCACCAGGGTGGGTGCAGATGCCGTAGGGTTTCCCTACTTGCATTTATGTTTCTCCAGCCTTATGGGTACCCATGCCACCCCATACCACCCTCTGGTCCTCACATGCGCAGTCCCAAGTGTGGGTCCCTACTGGCTGCGCTGTGCTGTGACTCTGCTGGCTGGGTGCAGGCTCTTCACAGCATCCAACAGGGAGACTGCTCTGTCTGGCCTAAGCAGGAGTCAGGATGCCAGCAGGGTGACTTCTGGCAGTGCCAGACCAGGTTTTGTCTCCTGCTGTTTCCAGTCTAAGGTCTCTCTCCTCTTTTGACAATTTTTCATGCTTCTCTCTGACTTCTTTTCATGCTACTGCTTTGTCTCAAAAACCTCCTTGAAATTCCCTGTTTGATCTGGGTGATGACCATATTCCCCTATAACATAATAAATTCTTGGGCACCTGCCTTCCAGATAATTTAGATGTTTGATCCATAGGCTCCTTGTGTGCACTCATATTTTTGTTCTAACAGGTGAGCTTCTTCAGGTCATTTGCCAAGTCTGGGACATGAGCACCCAAAAAGGCTCTTGCTGTTGTAGTTACAACTGCAGATCCCCTAGGTATGCTTATGTCAGCCAAAGGAGACTTTGTACCAGTAGAGTTAAACCAAAAAGCAATTTTTCCAATACAAGTGGCATTCTTATGGTTCATGGTAGTAAGAAAAGGGGGGGAAATTTTCAGCTGTGGATCAGATTTTTCTCAACCCTTCTGAGCAATGAGGTACTAAGGAAAACTCAGTAATGCAAACCTTTAAATGAAGCCATGTTGAAGGACCCTGCATGTGGGAATAACCTCAGTTCTAGTTTCTTAGAAGATTATGGAACAAACCCTCCTGGAATGTCATATAACATCGTGTTTGACGTCTTGTTATCAACACACTTTATCAAGTTCACAGATCATGTGAAACTGGGAGAAGCAGTTGCTACACAGAAGCAGGGCTGCCACTCAGAGGGATCTTGACATGCTGGAGAAATGGGCTGACAGGAGCCTTGCTAAGTCTGAAAAGAGCAAATGCAAAGTGCTGCACCTGGGAGGGAGTAACCCCATGGAACCATACAGGAACAACACTGGGATGGGTGCCCATAGAGGCTGTTGGATCTCCACCCTTGGAGATATTCAAAGCTTGACTAAGCAAGGTCCTGAGAAAAATACATCTAACCTTGGAGATGGCTCTACTGTGAACAGGAGGCTGGATGAGCAGACCTCTGGAGGACCCCTCCAACCAGAATTATTCTGTGATTCTATAAGGAAGGGAGGAAGAGTGATACTAACTTCCACCCTCCATTTGAGATTTCAGCTCGAAACCTCAGTCTGCAATGCTGCTGCCATATGAACACAGGTGCATAGAGAACAGGACAGTGCAGAAAGGACATGCTGTTATTATCAGCCCCATCTGATCTAGCATGTTCTGTGTTTTGTTACAGGGACTAATGCTTCTAGCACTGCCTATTGCCTCCTCCAACACCCCATCTACAACTGGGCTCTGCTGTGCTGTGTTGCCACAGTCCTCCTTACAGCTTTTTATACCTGCCTAGTTGCAGATACCCCTTTTTTGAGCTTTCAGGCTCTTTTGCTTGCTTGAAAAAGGCCTTTTTTCAGGGCCAGCTCACCTTGTCTCCTGCTCCGTCTATCTATCATTGAACTTCTGAAGGACATACAGACTGTCCTTTATATTCCAGTATTCTCATTGCCTTGATTCTTTTTGCCTTCAATGTCCATGATTACAATTTCCTCCAAGCACCCTAGTTCTGTGCAGGCCAAAACCTTCCAGACATCAGCTAAAGGTGCTTGTTACAGTGCCCAGCGTGCTCTGATACAGCCATTTCAGCCAGTCATCCATTTGCTCTATTAGTAGTCTTTACAAGCATTACCTAATATTTACCAGGTTTTAGCATAAAGCCTGAAGTCACAAGAGTTAATATTACAGTGAAGACTGCACAGCAAGTCTCTCAAGCACCTCAATCTCTTTTCAGTAATCTCCCCTGCTGTGAGATAGTGGGATGCTGAGGATTTGCAGGAGCTGCTTGCAGCTCTTTGGGCTAGATGAAAGATTAGTGTGATTTAGAGCCTGTGGAGTAAGCTAATAGCTGAGGAAAATAGGAGTTTAAAGAGAAGGAAAAAGGAAGCTAATGAAAATGCTGCTAAGCTTCAATCCTAACCAAATGTTTAGACTGTTAAAAAGAAAATAATCCACAAAATTTCCAGTCATAAAGGATAGAAACTGAATGAAGAAAAAAGCCATCCCAAACAATAGGGCTGTTTGCAGGCCAGGTTGTTCTGTGCTTAATGTCAGACCCACCAAATCTCATGCTGTCAGTGCAAAGCACAGGAACTTATCACTTGGGTTTGCCTTATCTCCCTTCTCACCTGCAGGACCAGCATCTCACACAGCTGTGGAGCCTCCTCCTCCCATGATGCTTCCTGGCCCAGGAGCCCAGAGAGTAAGAACAAAACTACAAGAGCAGCAGGTAGGCAGAAGAGCAGCGGGTGTCAGTGACTTAGACAGGTAAAAGAGTAGTCGGAAATTGAGTAAAGGACTAACTTGTAGTGATGACACAGTAAAAGATGTGTTGTCATGGCTGCACCCATGCTCCTGGGTCGTAGGAGAGAAGGTTGCGGTAAAAGTAGCCCATGTGAGAGACGTGGCTGCTGGTGAGTCTGTAACCACTAGAGGGAACCCAAACACTTTGCATGAATTCACTCCGTAGGGAGCTTATCCTGATTTTAGGTGAGGCTGTGGCTCTGGTAGCTGAGTGTCAGCACCTGTGCATAGCAGCATAAGGCTTGTATGGAGCTACATCAAAAGCTCCCAAAATGCGGGTGAATAATTTATTCACTCTAGTGAGCAAGGACACTGAATATTTTATGTCCAAACCATGGAAATGTTATTGGTTCCTACTGCATGGCACAAAACCCTCTGATGACCTGACGAAGAGCACTGGGATACATCCTCTATTAGACAGACCACTAATGTGTGATTTTGGGTAAGTCATTTAACTTGACTGCTGTTTGGTTCCCCCATCACTAAAGTGGGGTTTGAAGCTGGCAGCATTGAAGTGTGCTGAATGTCTAATATGTTGTTTTTGAAATGATTTAGTACTCTTAGGTGGGATACATTGTGCCAGTACACAGTGGCAGACAAAAACGTGGTCATCTAGAAACTGCTGCTCTACTACAAATCCTGCACTCTGCTGTCCCCTGGGTTTCTAAGCGGCACGACTTGTTTTCTTACAGCCCACTAAGTTAAACAAGCTAAAGCAGAGCTCTCTCTCTTTTCTGAAAAGCTTAGAGTTTTCATTATTTTTAAAGAATAACCAGTATTACAAAGCTTAGGGGCATGTGCTGTACCAGGCGTGTGTTGTACCATGGCTTGTAGAAACACAATAAGAGGAATTCCTTCCCTTAAGCAGGTTACAGTCTTCATAGAAGAAAACATACCTGGGGACAAAGAAAGCAAGCAATGGCCTAGTAAATGCAAACAAGCCATCACTTTATGTGAGGGAATCCAGAGGGAAAAGAGTAGCTCAGTAGCTGGTGTAAAGCTGACATAGCACCAGTGATGCTGTGAGTTTACATCATTTTATACCAGCTGAGGATATGCCTAAGGTAGGTGAAGTGTCTTTCTTAATGTCATATTCAAAGCCTAGCCTGGAGTTGTATCAGATCTTCAGAATCACAACGTTTTCCTTTTCATGCACTTGCTTTCCCACCGGCCAGCTCCTGGAAAAGTGGCTCGTGTGTCTCAGACTGAGCTCCCTCACGACTCAGCTGAAACATCACAGCACATAACTTGTAGGATCATAGCTGCGATTTTAGATGGGCACACAGTAACGCAGAGGAAGACTCCTTCAGATCTGAAAAAGAAGAGAGTGAAAAATTGTAATTTATGGTTTTAAAGGAGTGTCCAGTGGAAGAAAAGTAGAATTCTTACTATTATCAAACAAATTTTAAAAGCAGTTCATATACTAAATGATGCTTGATGATTGAATGTTGTATTTTCTCACTGAATGCAGTGTGATATATTAATGTCTAACCTTTTATCAGGTAATTGAGTTGCATATGAATTGAATATATTGCTCCAGATGCATTAGCAGCCTGCAAAGGTCATTAAAGATTATTTTTCCTTACCTGCACTGGGATGATATTGTGACTATATTAATAGCAGCCACACAGTACAGAGCGATGTGGAGATAGTTGATTTATCAAGTTGATTTATCAAGTTGATTTATCAAGGGAAGCAGATGGCTCCAAGATATTGCTCAACAGTAACTTCACTTTTGAAAGAAAAACTAAAAAACCCCCCAGGAATAACTGGTAACTATTCTGGGAAATGCTTAGAAGGTATCCAGCAGAAGATAAAAAAATAAGAGCCATTTTAATCAATTTGTATGTATAAATGAAAGGCACACGGAAAACCCAGTAAAAGTCACCAGAATACTGAAAATGGAGTGGGAAGATCTGCTCTGTTAGTACGAGTCTAGTGGTCCCTCTGGTACTTCTTCAGGGAAAGAAAAGCCAGACCTCTTACAAGGACATTTTGCCAACTTACCAAAAGCATACAGGGAAGTTAGTTCCTACTCTAATTTGTCAATTGATTGATAGCTTATATGAAATAAATGAATTGATAGGGGAATAGTCCAAAACTGTAACTTAAAAGTTTGTAGAGTGTTTAAACTTTTCGACTTCTTCTAAATTCAGCTTGTGGGTTTAACAGCAACAGTTTACAGAACCTGATTCAAAGCCAGGGAAGTTCCGTTTGGAGGAGTCCAACTGGTAGAGTAAAACTCCAGAGGTAACATTACCAAGCAGAGTTAGTACCAGTCACAAAAAAGGTACGGGAAAAGAAAGAGGAAGAGTGTTCTGCATGTGCAAAGCCGGTCTTCTGATACACAGAGAGCTAAGAACATTGCATTTCCCACTTTTGGCATTTCTTCCTGTCTGTGCAGTATTACTAAAGCAAGACACGGAACTTGTGCTTTGCAATGCTAGTGCCTAAAGGAAGATCAGTCAAATGAGGTAGTGGGATTGAAAATTGGTTGAATAAGGTTGGGGGTTTTTATTGAAAGCTTTCTGTGCACATGAATTCCGAATTTCCTGGCTTTGGTCAGTGCTCTTCTCCTCCTGTTTCACAAACACTAACAACTGAGCAAGTCTATCCTCCAGCTCTTGGAAAAAAGCAGTTTGCCTCAGAGACTTTCTGCAGTAGTCTTGGAAATAAGGACATAAATTAAATGAAGAAAGCAAAGGACTTGTGAAAAGCAGGGTTGTTGTAGCAGTTTCCGTGTATAAGAGACTGTTCTTCTAATGATAAATATTATTCATCTGATATAAAGTGGCAAAACTTTAAGACAGTAACTAACATTTTAATGAGTCATTGCTGATCCTCCTAAGAGAGTAAATAATAAATGCCCGTTCAGCTGTTTCTTCACTTTCATAAAGCTGTTTTACACTGACCACACAGAAATATCATCTTCCAAACTGAGACTACTGACATGCTTTCACAACTTGTGCTTAATTATAAAATCCCTGTGGTCTTGGCTGGAGACAGTTTTCCTAGACTTTGGGCTTGATTATCTTCTGTGATATGCAGGCATCTGCTTATTGGAGGGCACTACTCCGTATTAAGAAAGCCTGTTATTGATGCGCAACATTCACAAGTGATTAAAGCTCTACATTTAGTTTAATTCTGTTCCATCTATTCTGGGACAGTTCTGCCTCCAGGAAAGGGCAGCTAACTGATTCTGGTTTTCCAAGTAGTCATTCAACAAACCACAACAGGTTTAAAAATTAAATACAGGATCATGTCTTTATCCAAGCAGACTGTACTCTCATGCTCCAGAAGAAATTGGAAATTACATAGGGGTCACATACTGCTATACCGTGACCTTACCAGCTCCAGGATGTTTTCAGTTCAGCTCTGAATGTCTGCAGAGACAAAGGGCAAAGATAGTGATTGCTGGGATCAGAAAGAGAAAGGGGAGCAAGATGAGTTAGTTTTGGTGATTCCAACAAAGAAATAAATGGTGTGGATTTTACCAAGCTTTGTTCTATTTAACCATCCATTGTGATTGTAAACCAGAATTCACACCATTAGTTGACGCAGACCTTATATGCACTGTGCAGCTCCATGTGACTGGAGTAGGAGAGTGACAAGGCTCTGTAGGTGGGACTGAGTTCAAGGAGGTGTGTATGATGCCTGTGCTCCCCTGGTCTCCATAGTCAGTATAGTTCTAGATGATACAACTGAAGGATCCCGGAGGGTGACTCAACTGATCAGCAGTGAAGTAACTTCCTTAGAGTGAGATGAAGTGTTCTTTAAGCTCTCTTGACTGCACTGACTAGGAGTGCAATTCAGTTTCTCAATCCCAGGCACCTAGGGCCATCTGAGATGTGCCGTATCCTCCAGCTTTCCAGCCAATGATACAGAAGGTCACTGAGCCTCCCACAGACCTTGTGCCATATCCACCAGTCCCAGGCCTATGTCTTCAATACCCTGTTATTTCAGTCTAGGTAAAACACACATACAGACTAACAGGTGCTTAGGCATGGTTCTCATTGTCTGAAGGCAAATTTACACTCACTTTCATATTAATGTTATGAAGCCAACAACATCTTAAAAGTCCAACCTTTGCACGTACAGCAGTAATGCTTTGAGTCAAAAGTACTGCATGCCTATGCTAGCAATTTAAATGGTGTCAGGGAACATCCTCAGCTATGGAAGCACAGTCACCTGCCCTGTTCAGTTCTTACAGCTGTCCTTGGTGGCACCTTTTGGTTTGTGTCAATCAGTGTGCTCAAGAGCAAAGCCTGGGCATGGTTCAGGTGTTGATATGGGCCAGGGATCATTCTTCAGAGGAGGCTTGGGTGCAGTCAGGCTGATTTGGAGCTTAACAGCGAGGTTGTTGGCTGTCCCATGCCAGTTGGCAGAATGCAGAAAGAACTGTCTTGGGGACACTATGTTTAGTAGTATACACATTACCTGAAAGTAGCAGATATGGTCTGTATGCACTGACTAATTAACCTTGCTGGGAAAAGGAAGATATTACCCCAGTTAAATCACTACACTAAAAAGGTTGCAGCACCTCCATTACCTGCAGAGCCATGGGCATCTCTAGATGTCTCATCATGACAGGCACTGTGTAGACACAGATTGTTTCTACCTCCCATTGGGCAGGAAAGCTTTGCATCCAGCAGTTTCCCTTATGACTGGTGCCTTGTGCCGAGGTAGCATATTTTTTAGCATCCTATCCATGGATAAACATAAACTTTTGCAGCACTGAATGTGCATGATACGATCAACGGGAGCTCTTTGTGAACATTTGCATGAATGAAGGAAACAAACCTTTCTTCTGTCCCATAAGCTATATCACCCTTAAGCTCCTAGTGACACTCGCCAGCTTACTCTGCTCTCAGACAGAGTGCACCAAGCTTTCTCCAGGGCTTAGACTTTCTCCTATGCTGCAAATTAGCCCCTAGACATCTCTCTTGGCTTTCAGCCCTTTCTAGCTTAGGAGAAACTAACAGATGTGCCCTTTTGCTGTTCTGCTCTGAGCTCATTATAGGTTTCCAGGCAGGGGAAATTAGCAAAGTCTCCTTAGCATCTGCCTTTTCCAGCAAAGGAGGAGTCACATGCAGTCTCCTCAGCCCTGGCTATTTGATCTTATTTGGGCACAGATCCCTGTAAATTCACTGCCCAAACTGTCCCTCTCCTTTGCTTTGCTACTTGTGCCAGCTCCAGCTGGTCCTCCCAGGTGTGTGTACCTATTCTGTTACTTGGGAAATGAGCTTGCTGTGCTTCAAGAGGTCAGTGCCTTTGTGGCATTGCTCCAGAGAGTTTGCAATTGGTTTAGATGAGGAGTTAGGAAACTGGAAAAAAAACCAAACCAGCCCTCTAAGGCTTTAGTTATATTTCTTTTATGATGGTAAAAGAAGCCATGGATCTGTTGTCAATCAGTTGCCATGGTTATTTATTTTTCTTAAAGCCTTAGGTCCTACAGCCCAGTTGCTACCTGAGCAACGTGGTTCTTGCTTTAAAAGGAATTATAATAGCAGTTGTGGATAAAGGCATGAAAGTCTAACAGGGAAAAGTTTTTTAAAACCAAAACCAAACCAAACAAGCAAACAAACCCAACAAACCCAGGGGCAGATGCATGGATGTGAAGGGGAGGAGGATAACTGCTGACTGGGCCACATCTCTGGTGGCACGTTCCCATGCCCAATCATCTGATGAGGAGCAATCTCAGTTTTAATGTCTGGGGGGTTGGGCTAGATGACCTTTAAAGTTCCCTTCCAACCCAAACTATTCTACGATTCTAATTCATGTGACGAGGGCCCATGCCAGACCCAGTCATTAGATGAGGAAGGGAAACCTCGTCTCTTCTGCCAGGCCCTGTGCCCTCTGGCCAGGCCATCTAGTTATGCAAAGAGGAAAGTCTCCCTGAGGCCTTTAGAGGAAGATCTCTCTTGAGGCCCTTTGTGACATGGTTTAGTGGTGGACTTGGCAGTGCTGAGGTAATGGTTGGACTTGATGATCTTAAAGGTCTTTTCCAACCTAGTTGATTCTTTGATTCTTTTCCTCCTCCCTGGCTGTGTTGCCTCAGCTGGCTCTGGCACAGACAGAGGAAGGTTGTCATATTGGGCTTTGAACTGAAGAGTTATGGGCACTTTAGAGCAGGCAGCAGAAGGCAGGGAAGGGCAGGTTAATCACAGATCCCTCATTTGGCAAAGCAACATCACAAAGTAAATTTTGCTCGGTGATGTTTTAGAGCTTGATGGTTTTAAGTAAGTGTCTACACGGGGAGCAAACCCTTCATTATTGATCAACCATTATCATGACTGATAATCACACGGACTGTAATGTGAGAAAATGCCTTTGCAGTACTTGTTTCCTTGTAGTAACTTCAGTATTAACAATGAAAGCTAGAAAAAACTTTATACCTGTTTCTTTCACCAGCAGATTATTACTGGGAATCAAGATGATCCTATTATAATGTCTAATGGTGAGACATATATATAATATAAATTATAGGAGACTCTTATCCAGGATGTGAAAGAGTTAACTCACACTGGGGGGCTTAGAACAAAGAAGGAATATTAATTTTCTGAAGAAGTTGGTCTTACTGAGCCTCAACCTGTTGTGAGCTTGATGCGGGAGTTACCAAGGGGAATCTATACATCATGTGAAATGCATTCGGGTGGACAAGATAATCACAACAAAGGTAGGGGTTGATGAAATTATTGGAGTTTAATGCAGTTTTGTACTGATATAAATCCTCCTGTGCTAAGCCGCTGGCCATGATTGTGTAACTGCACCTCAGAGGGGGGCAGACAGCTCTGATTCTTCTGCTGGATATATTTTTAGCCTTGGAGTTGTGATAGACCTGCCACAGTAACACAAAGCCAAGGCAAAGACATCACAAGCACAAATGGAACAGCCTGGAATATATGTTTGTGTGACACTGGCTAATCACCTAAACTCCTGCTATAGTCAGTAGAGACAAAGAGGTAATTCTCTTGTTCCTCTGACCCATTTCAGACACCTGTGGTGGGACTGGATGAACTAAAGTTACTAAAGCAAGATCTTTCTCTCTCAATGCACAAAGTGATAGGGGAACAATTGATTTAGACCCACAGCTCTATTGATTGCAATGAATGTTTTTTTGTTAGTGTCCACCAATAAAGGTGGCAGCAGAATTAAACCCCATTTGAGGAAGGAAAGGGCATCTGAAGTTGGTATGGCTTTTTCCTACTTTGAATACTGCTTGGCTGTATCAAGAACTGACCAGTACTGAATGAGTCAGTAGAGCTAGGAAACTTGGGAAATATCCAGATGTCAGAACAAACAGATAATATTAATATGGAAATTAACCATTCAGATTGTGTGAATGGGAAATCATATAAATTGAAATCTGGAAATACAAGATTAATGAGATAAATCTGACAGTGATCTCCATGCTCGGTCACTGCCTGCGCCATGCACTGTGCCAATGGCTACTTCATATAGGGTGCTTTTGAAATACTAAATGAAAGACTAAATGAAAGCCTTTTTGCAGTAAGCAGAAAAAAATATCCAACAAATTGTAATTAACCAAGTTATATGACGGTCAAAATGAAGAAAAGATGAAACTCTCCTATTTAAAATCAAATCAAATCAAATGCCTTGCAATAAGACACAGATAAATACTTTACAATTATGGGATGCAACATCAGTGCCTGTAGGGAAATACAGAACAATATATTCTAATGCCAGACACTTGAGAGACTATTTATTTAAATTGCATGAAGATTTGCACTCCGGTAATCTCATTATGAACCATACATAGGAAACATGGGTTGAAGCACATTATATGATAAAATTGGACCTTAAAAGATTATCACATTCATAAGAATCTCTTCCTAAATAAAAGTAGCAAGGCACTTTATATTTTGTATCACCTAGCTCCAGAAAGTAATGCTGTTAGAAAACATCAATGCTGTTAGACTGGTTTAACGAGCAACTTCTCTTCCAGGATTTCTTTTTCAATTGAAAGTCATCATTAACACCCGTCAGATCCTTATAAACACCTTCACCTTTCAAATCATATGACCTGCTTGTATTGTAGCTTATATGCGTTCTGAATTCGTGTCTCTGAGGGCGGTAAATGGAGTGACAAAATAAACCTTTTCTCCTACACAACGATAATATCTAGCTCCCGCGCTGTCTTTTTCCTCCGTACGTGCTCAACTGCTTTACCACTGTTCTCATTTGTGTTTTGTGAGAAAGCTGTAATGCAGAGGTGAACTTACATGTGCAAATTCACCAAGCCCCAAGCTTTTGTGTTCTCTGGGACCCTGAAGATATGGATGGCACTGTAGTACGGCACTGCTGATGACACTGTGACAGTCACGTATGGGCATGTACTCTGATGTTGACCAATGCCTCCAGGCGCGTTGGACAAATTTATGATCAGCAGTGGGCAAAGTGGCAGTTCTGGTTGAAAATCATGCGCCTATTTGAAAAGACCAAGGGGCTGTTCCCATGTTTTTTATCAGCCGTCCATCACCATTTGGAGGACAATTGCCTGGCTGGGAACTTCACCCACTGTGGCTCATTGATTCCAGGTAATAACGATATTTTTGTATGGAATTGCCAGGCCTTGGATCTGTCTATCTTCATCATGCTGCATCATTACACACTCTGCACAGGCATCTCGAACTGCTTCAGCTCCTGGAGCTCAGATCAAAGATTTGTGCTTTCCACAGGGTACAAAGAGGCCAAGGAGGTCCTCCCACAGATAGGCATGTTTCGGCATAAACTCTGACGGAACATGAAACATGCACATGCCTGATCTATCTCCTAATTATCTTATCCATAGAATCAGGGTATGCATACATCCATCATGTTGCAATCCAGTTAGGGCCCCTGCAAATACCAACGTTGTCGTTGGGAGAGCCATAAGCAATTAATTAATAAGGCTCTGGTCTGCTTCAAGAAGAGAGACCAACCAAATCTAACCAGGTGAGTGTAGAATTCATGCTCCTGTTTTATCAGCCCCTCTGGCAGCCGCTGCTGCTGCTTCTTTGCTTGTTGCCCAGTAGCCATCTTATGGTGTGACCAGGGACCTACTGACCCACCACGTGTGGCCTGTGGGCTTGGAAGCTATGCAGGGCAGTGGCAGACCCACATGGAGGACAGGATGATGAGAAACCTCTCTCAGGTCCAAAGTGACCCACTGTGGGGGTACTCGGCTGCTGCTCTGTCACATGGCCAAGAACATGACTTTGCTGACTGTAGGCTCAAGATATATCAGTAGATATGGTTACTGAAGGACATCACCTGCAGGAGCATTACACCTGTGGCTCTTGCCTGCACATTTATTCCCATTTTTTCCCTGTGCCTTTGCCTCAGGAAAGATAATACCACATCCATGGGGGAGCGATGGAGGGAAAAGAGTGTAGATAGGCAAGGAGCATGATTTAAATGACTGAATAACAATATTAAATTTATTAAAGGAGGCCATCGAATTAGAGTCACTTATATGCAAAATAGATTAAAATACTGTGACAAGGTCATCTGTTTCAATTTTCCTTCTCCAGAAAATTACTTCAGAATACAGAATTTTCTTTCATAAGCTATCTCTGCTTCCCAAAGACAAATGTAATTCATAATAGTGCACAGAGAAATGGACTCTTTTTACTGGCTATGACGTACTGTGGCATGGAATACCTCTTTGGCTAGTTTGGGTCAGGTGTCCTGTCTGTGCTTCCTCCCGACTTCCCCTCCTCCCTGGCAGAGCGTGAGACTCAGAAAGTCCTTGGTCAGAGTAAACGTTACTGAGCAACAACTAAAAACATCGGTGTTATCAGCGTTGTTCCCAGGCTGAAAGTCAAAACACAGCACTGCACCAGCTGCTAAGAAGGAGAAAAATGACTGCTACTGATGAACCCAGGACAGTGAGTCACCAAAAGTAATCTTGTTTCCCTTGCAATGACTTCTAGAAAGCAGAATTTTGGGGAAGCTACTGAGCCTAGCAAAGTTTTCACAGCTTTCTTACAGACCTACTGCTGTTATTCCCTACAAGCTTCAAAGCAAAGATGCACCATAAAGAGCATGAGAAGATGCAGACTGAAAAACTTCTGTGGCCTCTGCATGCTCAGGATTACCAGAAGTCCTGGAAACTAAGTAATTGAGTCGTCACAAATTTTATAGATGCCTTACATTAACAGGTCATAATGCGCTGCATTTTTCTGTGTGCAGCCCAGCAACTCATGACTGAATTGGAGCCTGTTGTGTGAACACCCCTGCAGTGGAAAAAAACAACAGAAGCTGCTCAGGTACATTCTGTATCACCAAAAACTGCTCCTGAGGCTGTAAAGACCAATCCATTTCACAACTATTTTAAGGCCTGTGAACAACAATTCTTCAGGCACAAAAGCATACAGAGAGATGAGTTTCTTGAACATTTGAACATCAATCCTTATCATCACGCAATGCTACAGGAGAGAGTTGAGGTCAGAATGAAGGTGTCTAGTAGAGGACAGAAGAAATTCATGCAACCACACATAAAGGTAAGCTTGTTAATTTTGGT
This sequence comes from Coracopsis vasa, assembly GCA_026283785.1. Taxonomy (NCBI): domain Eukaryota; kingdom Metazoa; phylum Chordata; class Aves; order Psittaciformes; family Psittacidae; genus Coracopsis; species Coracopsis vasa. The sequence continues at coordinate 26,477 of JANHGB010044876.1, forward strand.
TTCTTTCTCAAGGCAGCAGTGTGGCAGCTCAAAAGTACCAGCCAGACTTCAGGGATGTAAACCACAGCATAATAAAAATACTTTGTAGTTAAAAAAGGAACGAATCACTTCTGCAGAAGAGGCATAGAATAGGATAACTGAACTTAGCAACTTTATGGTCACCCATGTCTTCTCTTTCCAGACAGAAAGCATCCAAATAAAAGGTGACTGAAGTAATCTGGAGATCTCTAAAGGATTTGAAGGCATTTCAACAAAATTGCAATCACTGCCAAGCCACAGTGTCACTAGGGCTCACGATTTGCAATATTTGATCACAAAAATTACAAATGCCTACAAACAACAACAGTCTTATGCAATTAAAAAAAAAGCTAAATCAACCCTTAAGCAGAAAAGCAATCAAACACATTTTTATGATACAGTAAGAGTCTTGGATGTTCAAAACTAGGAATAAATTAAAAATTAAAAAAAATACAAAATTTGAGATCTCCAGTTGTTCTCTTCTGGCCCACTTTGAATTTGCATTACTAGCAGGAGTGGGAGTGAGAAAGAAGGGATAGGGAATAATTATATAATCTCTTCCCAAGTCTCTGAGCTACCTCACTAAAGTGATAAAGTGGAAACACTTGTGAAATTAAACCAGAAGCCATTTGGATAACAGTGCTGTGTTGCTGCATGGTACCTCCTAATTATCACAGTCCCAGTGGTACATTAATTGTGATGATCACAAGGTGACTTTTCACTCCTTTCAGATACCTTCAATTGCATATTGATTCAGCATTTCCCAATCAACAGGAAATATGGTTACAAGATGCCTGGTTTTATTCCCATGCAACACTTCATTTCTTTTCAAATACAATGTAAAAGTAGGTGAAGAACTATGCAGAATGCAAGCCCAGAGCAGAGGTAAGGAGAAAATGGATTGCAAAGTCGTTGTAACACTGGTGGAGCAATTTCAGGTGGATAGACCAGTTATATTGGTTTTTTAGCTGTCTCCTATGAGTTTATACTTGAAAACTATTATGGTTGCATGTGTTAGCATTTTTGCATCCAATGGCATGATTTACTGATCTAGGTAATGAAATTGAAATTTATAAGATGAGCTGGGAAATTAAGACAGAATTGTATCTCGATTCAATAGATGTTGCAGCCATATGCATATTTGAAATATATAGGAGGTAAGGCAGTTTTGAGCTACAGATACTGGCAGTGGACAGTTTCTGGACATTTCTACATAGGTTGATTCATGATCATGAAAAAATAAGGTTAATAGGAACATATCATGAGGGCTGTGGATACAAACAGGTCATCTGTTACTTTTCATTCAGCATATTCTGAATATAAAAAAAAAATAATTCCCCAGGGAACCATTGGCTGGATTGTAACATCACCTCACTGGGGACACACATCTGTCCAGGTATCCCAATTCATGTGGTACTCATTTCCTTCTCACTGAATGCTTCTGGCTGCATTTTATTGCTGTCCCTCCATCTGAAGCATTTGCAAATGCATGAGTGAGTGGTTTAGGAAGCTGTCTGCCCTAAGGCAGGTGAACCCATTTCACCCAGACACCAGGAAGCAATAAGGATGGTTATCCCCAAACTGCCTTGTGAGACGTGCACAGGAACATATTTCTTTCAACAGAAAAGCATAGTCCCCTCTAGAGAGAGATCCTTTCATTAGCCGGTTTTTCTCAGCTTGACACTCAAACTCAGCTAACACCCCAGAAAAAACAGGAGAACAGGGAGCTTTCAGCTACAGTGTCGGGTTTTCAGCTAGTATGTGACACTCAAAGCATGTAGGTAATAATCAAGCTGTGCTAATTTCCAGCAGCTAAAGATTTGAACTTAACAAGTTCCTTTTAGGACTTTTTTCTGTTTCTTATATGGACAGAACTCTGTATCTAAATGGTGCATGAAGTGCAATTAGGTCTTGGTGGGAATTTGGACTGGACATGATTTAGGTCTTGGTTACAGACTGTGCAAAGTCATTTCAGAACTTTAAGTCAGAGAAAGGCCATTCTGAAAAATTGTACCAGGCACATATGAAAGTTCAGGGCTACATCTAAAGCAGCTTCAGGATTAGTTCGCAGACTTTCTCTGATGAGATTTCTCAGTATGATTCCCAAACCTAGTCACTGAGGAAGAAAGGGCGGTGTGCTGATCAGTTTAAAACCACTGGGTGTTAGGTGTTGGTTTCCCACAGCAGAGGTACGGCTAAAGGAATTCAGATTGCTCCTATGGAGTGATGTGCCTTAGCTGCACAATGACACAGTTGCAACCAGAGGCATGGAAGTGCTGAACCAGACATGGTGACACAGGATAGCTTGTCATACTGTGAGATGTGGTGGGATAAAGATCCAAACACTCTTTCTCTGGAAGGGATTTTGGCCCAGTTCCTGCATTTTTTAAACCTGGGATGGTTCTGAGAATGGTCAGAAGCAAAGGCGTGAGCACCTGGACACAAACCAGGGGCTGACCCTTCCAGCTGAGGTACAACGTGTGGGTGATACAGAGAGCGGCTGGGCAGAATTTTCAAACATAACCCTTCATGGCACTGCCACTGATTTCACCAGGACAGGGTCACCGAGCCTGCCTGCACACATTGCAACAGTCACAGGTATGTAAATCACTTTGGAAACTGACCCTTCAGTTTTACGAGTGAAAAGGGACATCACCTGTCCCAGTATCCAAAAGACCTATGGCTTAGAGCTAAACTGAGCTGTAGGGCCAGCCTGGGAAAACTGGAGCAAGTAATAAAAATAAGCACTTTTCCTGCCGTATAACTTTGATGAATCACCTTAATGTTGACTCCTGCTTAATTAAGGATGGTGTGAATGTTACCTTTGAGGAATGAGGTGATAACTCAGTGTGTTTAAATTGAAAGAATCAGCACAGTAATGAGTCTGAATGCACATATATGTGTTAATCACATTATCCGCAGTGACTGACTTTGATGTGTGCCTTCTGAATTAGTTATGTGTTTCAGATTAGCAACAGGATTCTTTACCCAATTATAGCAACAGTCCTGATGAGTTTGTTTTCATATTTGTTAATTTTCCCATGATAGTGTGTTTTGGAAAGTGCACATGCATTTTTAATGAATATAAATTGCCTTGGATCTGATAAGTTATCTTTTCCCCAGATGTTGATATTACATACAATCAGATTCCATTTCCTGAATTGAATTCAACCTCCCCCAGTGTTTTGCCACTGACTTATTTCCATTTTATGATCTTCGCAAGCTACACATATTTTAAAAAAACCCAACCCAACCCTCCTCTCCAATTTTCACTCTCAAGATAAGAATTGGCATGGAAAGATATTTCTAAGAGGCTTGTTCATGCTGTACATACAAGTTAGGCTGCTTTCAAGCAACGTGGATGGTGATGTGCACTGGATTGCAGGAGAAACAAGTTTTACACCTTCCTCTGCCACTGACCCCCTGAGAAACCCTGGTCAAGTAACTTACAGGACATGTCTCTGCCCTAAGTTTAGACTCTGGCACAAATGAGTTTCCCAGGCAATGAAAAGAGACATCTGTCTCCAGAGAGAGATTCAGTTGATGCTAAAATGGGAAGGGGAGGAATTAATCACTCACTGCAAGAGTCTCTCTACCTCTAATTGGCTATCTCAACAAATAAAGAAATAAGACAAACTAGCTGGGTGAGCAAGAAGAGGTGGCAGATATACCATCTCAGTTGCTCTTAATTTCAAGAGAATTAGAGATGAGTCACACAGTTATGAGTGAAAAACGGATTTGGTCAAGTTTTAACCAAGATATACCCTCATTCTGGGGTTTGGTTTGATCCTACTTATAATTTAAGGAAAACAACACCAAAGATTAAAAAATACCACAAAAAGCCCAAACCAAAAAAGCTCCCCATAACTTCAGTGTAAACTTGCTCTTAAACATCTTTGTTCCCAGCCAGATCCAGTTACAGGCTACAGAAATAAATCATACTGTTACAGGATGCATAAAGTAAAATTTCCCTGCACAAGCTCTGCCTGATTACTGCATGAATAATTTTCGAGAAGAGATGAGATGGGAGGGAAAAGACCTTTTCGAAAACATTTTTAACCAACAAATGTGGCAAGAACTGAAATGTACAGCCCTATTCAGCTCCTAGTTCAGCTGCCTGAACATCTTAGCTCCTATTGTAATCTCAGGCACTGTGGGCGTAGCCTGTCCAGCCTCTAGAGCCTCTGCTGCTTTTCATAAATCCTGTATCATCTCTGGTAGCCACCCACAGATAGATACCCATGTAGGGTAGCAGCACCAGATGCCTGTGTTCAGGCAACTAAATCCTGCCCTAGAGTCCCCTGGAGCTCATGGGAACCAGCTCTTTGTTAAATGGGGACTATTTAAGGACTATCTAAGCGTTCTGGGATACTTGGATTTCTACAAACTTTTAGCAAGATGCAAGTATCTGTGGGAACATAGTACTTAAAGCAATAGAAGAAATTTACAGTGCCAAAGGAAGAGGGGAGCATCTGGGCCCTGAAGCAGATTGTGAAATTTCACTCAGAGCTGAATTAACACTGATTGATTGAAAAGAGATTGAAAGTTGTGCAAATCTCACAATATTTTGGTCCAAAATGATGGAAATAGACATTGCAAAACTATCTCTAATAGACACTCTAATAAATTCTTAAATTTTTCCCTGATCTGAAATGTGTATCTGTAATGTGTATAGTGTAGTCCATGTGGAATACACAGAATTAGGTTAAAACCTCTAATTCTATGCATTTCTCTAACACATTTAAGACATTGATCAGCCTAAGCATAGATAAGCCTATAAGTACTAACAGAAGTTGGCTAGACTTCAGCATTTAACATATTCTCTACAGAGTGACTAATAAAGCTAAATTCTATTATGGCGTTCAAATACATTCATATTCACCAGGTAAACAGAGATTTTGTATGTAGGGCTTGTCACATCATTCTAATTTTCATTCCAGTTATCTTTAAAAAATATGAATGAGATTGCTGGAAATTAGAATTTTCATCCTAAGAAAAACACTTCCAAATTTCTTTTCAGGCTGCACTGTTGCCAAATATTTCACTCTGACAAAACTGAATATTATTGTTTTGATTTTGTTATTATTGAGCAGGAGATGTCAATATGAGAGTCAAAGGAAAGCTGATCATTTATTTTTGAAGTGTTTTATTAAATAGATTGATTTCTGCTGGATACCAGCTTCCACTGAATCAACATGTTTAACTTAACCAATATTATCTCAGGCTTAGGACATATATATTATTGGGTAACAAGCCACCTTCAAAAGAGCAGGCACATTAATCACCTCTTGACATGTGGGTTTGTAAACAGGGTGCATGTAAATTGGTGATTTAAATTGCAACAGGCTTTCTCTTAGGTATTACTTTGCATTTCTTTATTTGGCAGGTCACACCAGCATCACATAGCTCGTTTGAAAATGAAGAGTGCTATAAAAAACAGGGTGTTAGTTGTGAATTGTTCCAGCTCAAGTAGAGTTTTCTTATTCCTTCCTGAAATACCCTCTGTCCTGAAGGTGTGTTACACTGAGGTTCCTTAAAGTCTGATAGATGTAAAACATCCTGGGATCAATAGAAATACCAGCTCATGGCATATTAGTCTCTCTCTCCCCATTAGCAATGCATCCACACTTGAAAAACTTCCAGTCTTTCTTTTCCAAGGACAATGGATTTCCTTCTGGCCGTCTCTCCTACAGAATCTCAGTTTATTAAAAGCTCTGAGTATATGAGTGACTGCATTTTGCCTTATCCTCCTTATAATGTGCACTGTCAATGACAAATGAAAACCAGCCTATGTGATAATATGCCACTATTATCATATATAAGGACACTATAAATTTTTAAATACCACATGAAGATATACAGTGAGTAAAAGTTACAGGGAAAGCTCTTGCAATGGACATCTGTAAAACAGTAAAACATGTATCCCTGTCTTGGGAAGCTGCTGATCAAGGAGAGATATACAGATTTCAGGGCTGTGCTTCCAAGAGCTCACCTCTCCCAGTTCTACCTGAATTACAAGTTATTACATTAGACGTTCCAATAACATCACTACTGCTGCTGAAATGGCAAGAAACTAATTCAACAGCGCAAAAAGAAAAGTATCTGAGGGAGAAACAGCTTTTAGAACATGAACAAAATGTCACATAGACCTATCACAGCCACAATCTAGGGAAAAAATAGCATTATAACAGATAATCATTAAACAGCACTGTAAAGAATGTTATACGGCATTGTTTAGCTCCTTTCTACATCAGATGCCTTCACAGATTTTTGGCTCACAGGTGCTAAGAAAGAGTGGAGCATCAATTTTTGTGTGCAGTGAGAGAGTGCAGGGAATTTGGGAGCGGCAGTACTGAGATGTGCAAAAAATCAATCTGAAAGCTGCATGCAATTCAGCTCACTGTTACTGTTTAGAGGCTTATGTTTTCACTCAAATAAGCACAGACCTGCCTCACTCATGTCTTATCCTTCCCCTTTAAGCAGAAGGTGATACCATATAAATGGCCACTTATATGAGAGCTGGCCCAGAAGCACTCAAGTGAGTTCAGACTTCAGTTTACCATGTGTTGAAATGCAGAAAGGCATTCCTGATTTTCAGGTGGTCCTTATTCAGTCCTTTTAAACTGCAACTTAAGGTGATATCAGGCATTTAGATTAAACAGAAGTATTTGATCCACTTCTCCTTTATCACCACTTCACTTCTAAATATCTTACAGAGCAAATCAGGTTGCACTAACTCGTATTTGGGCTCTGGGTGTATTGACTGTGATGGAATTGCACTCACTGAAACCTACAGACCTACTCAACTCACCCCAAATGAGATCTTTAAATCTGCTCAGCTAAACTGCTCTCTATGCCTCGTGGACTGCACTGACACGATTTCCCTTAACCACAAAACCAGCTCAGATAGTCAGATGTCCAGATCTTAAACTGAGCCTCACCTTTAGAATCAAATAGTACACATCTGGAACTCAGATTTGCTTTGGTCTCCAAGCAGAGTGAAGTACACTGAACAACTGAACTGTGCAACTATTTCTCTAACATCTACTGGGCTTTTGAGACAGGCAACAATTCTGCATCACTCATGGCAGCAGGGGAGAAGTGAGGTGGATGAGTTAGGTATCCTCAGCCAGCATTTATCTCACCTTAGTTCCATGTTCAGTACAAAGAAGGGGTGAGATTTGTCCAATTATACCAAGAGTTCACATTCTCAATTTTCCTAATTTTCTTCCTAGGTCAAGATTTCAATCAGTGTTCTAAAAAAATGCGTGCATTCTTCCCCACCTATGTGTTACACGAGGCACAATCTCATAAGTATTAACTACACCTTGGCACATACCTACTCATTTCAGGCTCAGTTCTTTGCACATGCAAGAGCAGGATTGATGGCATTGATAGCTGTAAGGGTATTCACTCCTCAGAGTAGTTAGTGGCACCTGGGCACTTCAGTCCCTCCTGCAGAACCACTGCCTTATTCAACAAGCTGTGCAGAAATGACCCAGGGATCTCTACGAGGTGGGAAATGTGCTGTGGGTGAGACAACAACCATAAAACTAGGTTTCTCCAGGGACAGATTCTCCCCCTGTGCCACATCCCCAAAAATAGACTTAATCATGGCACTCGGGCACCTGTCCTTGGTGATAACAGGAAAGAGGGGAGCAGCAGAAGGGCCCTTGACAGACATCACAGCAACAGCTATGTGGGCTATTATCTCAACATCAGGAGAAAGTCTTGGGGGTGTTGGGGGTCAAGAAGCTCAGTGTAACCCAGCAATTACCAGTAGCGTGACCAGCAGGAACTATTTCCATCTGGAAATAGTTGTCACCCCTATGTATTGTCCAGAATATACTTTTCTTGAACTGTTAAACATATGTTGCAGTAGTGGATTAGTAAGTAAAAATCTAAAATATTAAAATTTCACTGGACTTCAAAGTTAAAAGCAGGAAGCCTGGAACATATATATAGTTATACACACCTGGCTTTGGTGTTGCCACTTTCTTTGATTTTTAGCACAAAATGTGACTAGAATTTCCTTTGGAGACAGGCTTCCGAAAAGCAGTGTTAGTCAGAATAATGAACTTCCTGTTGAGCTTAACTCCAGTTTCTTTCAAACCTGCTGAACAGTCCAGGTTTGCTTCAAATTGGATGCAGATTTTGCAGGAAAGGTCATGAACCTTGATAATACCTTTATAAGCATCCCAGCTTCAGAAAGATTTCTGGAGAAAACTAAGTGCCTAAAGGCTAAACTGCATCCTGTTTTAGAGCTCCCATGTTAAGGTCATATTTATAGGGTATGAATTAGCTTTGCCTGCTAGTAGTTTTCTGACCTTTAAGCCTTCAATGTAAAATCCTGTAGTTTTTGGCTTACCATAAATTAAAATAAACACAAGCCAGGGAGTTAAATGGATAAAATGACATAGGAGCAACAGCATACAGATGTTAGGTTCCTCTGTAACTGTCCTTTGTAACCTCCAAGCTGTCTACTCTACTTACTACCCAAAACCTGCATTAGATTTAACATTAAAATGAGAGCTTGTAGTGACAGGCATCTTTGCCCATCTGTTTCTCCTCTGAAGAGCCCAGTATTTCAGGAAACCAATAAAAATAACAGTGATGAGTTCCAAGGTTTTTTCAGATGAGACTAGTTATTTTGGATCTGTTCTAGAACTGGCCTCTTCCCAACAAGGTGTGCATAAAAGTCTGCCATGTGTTGGCTTATAACAATATACAGCCTTGCCTGTGAGTCTATAGAGTCAATAAAGCTGCTGGAACATACTGCAAAGAGCTTGGGGCCAAAGCTGTGCTTAATGTGCACCCTCTAAATGCTCCTCTTTGAAGTCTTTGCATTTGAGACTCTAAAACTGCCCTTGGGCCAGATTCACCAAAATAACTCAAAGCTTTTTCCATTTCCTCCATCCTCTTTTTAAGCTGTAAACACATGCCCCAGAATCAACTTGTGGGATGGAGGGAATTATTTGGCCTTTTCTGAACTTTTACTGTCCTCTTACCTCCACAATCTAAGGTACCTGTGACAGAAAGTTTGACTGCTAACTGAAACTCTTGAGTGTTTCTGCTCCAGGCTGCAACCTTGAATACTCCCAGCTGCAGTCCCTCTCTCTGGCTCCTCCCTAATCCCCTGATCCTGGCTGTACTGCTCCCCTACCATCTCCATTTACCTTCTTTCCATTCAAGGCCCCACCAAGGCTTTGGCATCACATCACAACCCTGGCCAAAACTTGTCCTCTAAGCATCAAAAGGAGGAAAGCTGGTGGAGAAGATGGAAATGATGATAAGTCATTTTTATACCCTAACCTCTCAGGTATCCATGCACAGCACCTGTGGGTGGCAACAGCTGTCTCCCTGGATGCCTCTAGGGAGCAACAGGCATCATCGAGGATACCCTGCTTACTGTCCTCCTGCAGTTCCCAAAACCCATATGTCCTGGGTTCAGCAGTAGCAGTAATTTTTCTCCTTCTTAGTAGCTGGTGCAGTGCTGTGTTTTTGACTTTCAGC
>JANHGB010044878.1:0-10208 GCA_026283785.1 Coracopsis vasa
GACCGCTCGGCAGCCGCGGCACGGCCGGGGGGCGCCGGCGCAAATGAAGTGCGAGAACTGCACCAAAAAGGTGAGTGCGGCGGGGGCTGTCGTGTTCTCCCTTGTCCCCCTCCTCTGGCCGGCGAGCATGTGGTGTCCGGGTTTGCCCCGTGGGGCGGAGCGGTAGTTGGCTGTCAGCTCCAAGGTCACCGGCCCCTCCGGCGCGTAGCCCCGAGCCCCTTCCCTCGTCCGCTGCTCAGAGGGGGCGCGTAGTGCGGCGGGAGCGACGGGTCAGCTGCTGCCGTGCTCGGCTTAATCCCCCCTTTGGGACTAAAAGCCTTGTAAATATGATGAACGCAGTGAATTCTGAGTTCTTTCCCCCGTAACAAATGCACTTTGGTGACAAGGCGTTGCGTGTAAAGGTGTAGGTTTAACACGATCAAAAGCTACAAATTACCTAGGTCAGCTTTTAAGGATACACGCAGTTCAGCAAAGGTGTTCTGACTGAATGGTGAGCGTATTTTGCATAATACATGGATTTTATGTTTTGTTTCAGGAATGCAGTAAAAAGCAGAAAAATGATGATACACAGAGTACATCTGTTGATGCGCTGAGTTCAAGTGATGGTTTTGAAGAGGTAACGGTCCTTATAGAATCATAATATACTTCTATTTGTGTTCCTTTTTTGTTGTGTACCTCAAAAGAGGTTGTAAGTAGAGAACTTTCAAGTACTAAATATAACATGACTCAAGAAACAGTTGTAAGCAATCATGAGCACTTCTAGACCTCTCATAACATGAGAATCGAGAATCTTTAGGAAAGGTGACATATAAACCCCTTTATTATGCAAACAAAAAACAGAAATTGAAGGTATAACTCTTTTCTGTGTATGTCAAAAATCCTATATCAAGTGCTCAAGAGAGAGACAGAGCTTGCAAGGAGAAAAGAGGAGTTTGGTAGTACAGATGCACAAAATGTTTCCTTAGCCTTTACATTAGACAAACTTAGGTCACCTCCTGTTCTTTAACATAGAACTGTGTCCCTGGGAACAGGTTCTTCATAGGGGGATTAGTTATGTTGTAATTAAAAGTTGGCTGGTTATGTTGCTCCTCTACCTAAGAACTGCTTCTCCTCAGAGATGAGATGTCAATGTATTGTAGCCAGAAGTATGAAACTCCTGCTCTTACAGTACATGTGCAGTGTAGTTGTAGTGCTGCATTCTGATTGTTTTGCCTCGTGGTAAAGAGCCAAAGCCCTGTTGCTGTTAGGGAGGCACCTGGCTGTTAAAGGTGTTTAATAGTTCAAGTAAAAGTTTTCTCAATTGCTTGGGAAGTTGATTTCAAAGCTGACAGCTTTGAAATGTAATGCAAATCAAGTTACTAGAACACAAAGCAGGGGCCTAAATTCAGATCTGTGTTTACACTTAAATATTTTTCAGTTTCAGCGTAATAACAGCAGCAGAGCCATGAGGAAGGATAAGACAAATTACTTTGATTACTTCTAAATAATCTTGGATGTTATGCAGGTGTCATGGATTGTCTGGTTTGAAAACAGTGATAGCATGTTTGCCCTTCAGCTGGGTCATTGCAGAGGTATTGAAAATTGGTTGATCATTGTTAAATACTTGTTTCCTTTTTTTTGTCCCCAGAAAAATGAGTTTCCTACATTGGCTGATGCTAAAATACTCCTTAGTGACTGCCTAGCATGTGACAGTTGTATGACATCGGAGGAAGGAGCCAGAGTTTTCCAGCAGAATCAGAAGGAGCTCTTTCGTATTCTTAACCTTAATAAGGTAAAGTGACACAAACACTAACATGCTGCTTCCCGTGAGGAGGTGGCAATTACAGAATGACTAAGCAGCTTGCTTTCCCAAGGCACATAATGTGAACATTTGCAGGATAGGCTTTTTGCAGAGAGGAAGTGAAAACTGCAGGCAAGATGATTATGGAAGTGCTTAAAATAATTTTGCACTAGAGATGCAAGATCACAGCACTTAACCTAAGTCACAGAATCCCAGACTGGTTTGGGTTGGAAGGGACCTTAAAGCTCATCCACTTCCAACCCCCTGCCGTGGGCAGGGACACCTTCCACTAGAGCAGATTGCTCCAAGCCCTGTCCAACCTGGCTTAGGGGAAAGCTGCAGCACCTGCAGTAGTAACGTTCTTGGAAAATAACTACCTCATTACTGTAATAATAAATTAGCCTGTGGCTCAGTGGGTATAAATACTCAAACCTTCATCACTGGGACTGCTCTGGGTGGTTATCAAGCCGTGTTTCTGCAAGTGGAATTGGTTTTAATATATATTCAAGTGGAACATATTTGGAACAGAAGTTTTTGTCCAGATTCTTAGCAAACTCACACAAATGTTTGTGGCTCTCTTATTTTCTGCTGAGTTCTGGATTTGCTGGAAGCTGGCTGCTATGTATGGTGCTCAGATGTTTAGATCTTAATACTGAATTATTGTAGTTGTACTCCAGGCCTCTGTGTCCTTACTTGGTAGGCAAAAGCTACCAGAATTGATGATTTTTCTTAATCTGTACAAAAGTGTTGTACAGATTGGGTTACATGTGTACATGGGTAAAGGCCTGGGGTCTAGAGGCAGCCAGGTGCCTTCATCAGAACTTCAGGGGTCCAGAAGAGGACAGTGAGCAAGGAAAAGGTCTTCTGGGCAGTCACAAGCTCTACTTGAAGGGTCATTACACAGCATTTAGGGTGTGTATGTACAGACTATGGTCTGTAACCTTTTTAGGGTGAGATTTGTCTGTGGCATAGTTATAGTTTGTTTTCCAGGGTTTTCACTGATGTGGAAAACATCCCAACTAAAAGATTAGTCTTCAAATAAATGTCACAGTCTTCAGAGCTGTACAGTGGTGCACCTATTGTCAAAGGGATCTTCAGAGCCTACAAACACTGTTTTGTTGAAGGTCCTGTCTTGCCAGTTTCCCTCAACAGCTTCAGTCATGGAGACACAGGAACTTTAACAAAGAATAAGATCTGTAATTTGCTGGGTTGGATTTGTATCTCCAGATGCCCATGCTCCTGTCAACATCGGTTATTCTAGCTATTAATGTCTAAACATAGAGGGGTTTTTTTCATCTTTGCTAGAAGATTTCTTATCACTAGAATGTCATAGGTGCTGAATGTCTCTTAACTTTCCATATGCCATTAGGAGACGAAGAACAGAATTGGCTGGGGTGTGTGTGTGTGTGTGAATTTCTCCAAGTTATATGAAAGAAACATCTACCCATGGTTACAGATGAACACTGACAGGATCAGAGGAACTGGCCTGCCCTCAGGAATCTTGATAGTTGTTTCACAGGGGTTTTGATGATACAGCTCACTGAAGCATAAGATGCTGAGGAAAAACTCCAGGAAAGGAAAAGGGAGGGAAAGTTGGGAGCCTTACCCTGTTGTAATCACAAACCTTGTTCTTTGTTTTTGTTTTATTTACTAGAAATGTGATACCTCAAAACACAAAGTGTTGGCAGTGTCTATATGCCCTCAGTCATTGCCTTATTTTGCTGCTAAGTTCAATCTCTCTGTGAATGATGCAGCCAAGAGACTCTGTGGTTTCCTCAAAAGTCTCGGTAAGTTTGGGTTTGTGATGGTGGAGCAGAAAGGGGAGATGACCAGGTTTCTGCTTCCTCAGCAGAACTGCTTCTTACACAGTCAGAAAGTGCCATTTCACAATATAGAGTTTGAATTACACTCTCTGTGGTATTAGTGACAGTGCACAGCATGACATAACACCAGCTTCAGAAGCAGATTTACCTTGTTGATAGGAAAGGTCACAGAATAGAAGGACATGATAGAGCTGTTTTTGAAACCTTCACTACCAAGAAGTTGGGGAGGATTTGGTCATGAGCTTCAGTAAAATTTCCCCTTATTTTGTAACTTGAGGGAGGAGGGAATTCTTACCCTAAATGCCTTCCAGTCCTTTTGACACATTATATCTGTAGAAGAGTCTCAATTCCTTTCCTGTAATTTGAAATTACATACAAGAACTATTGTACCTGCCTGTTTTATGTTAAAGCTATGCTTCCTTTGCTCTTTACATATAAAGCTTTATTTAAAACCCCCCAAAACCTTGCCTATAGGTTTGTGGGTTTTTTAATGTAGTTGAGGGAGGAAGCAAAAGGATAGCAATAAACCTATAAACTGCTTCCTTTTTTATATATATCTATATATATGTATATAAATTTTTTCATAGTTTTTCTGCATCTGTACCCAGTATATTTTCTTCATTTAGAGGGAATGCAGAAGCCTGGTGGGCCCCAGTTTTCTTAGAATACATTGATTATCTGTGTGTTACGTAGGCATGTGGGGAGGATATTGCTAAATAAGCAGACAGAAGGGCTCTGCAGTGGTGGTGATATGCTCCTGTTCCTTTGCAGGCAACTTCAGCAATGGGAGATATGCCTCATAAGTGGATATATTTTTGTGGATAATGATATGAGACTTCAGTATGTCTTGTAAAGAATGCTCCTTTTCAGGAGTCAGTGCATATAGCCCAGGAGTGGCAAAATCCCATTCAATTAAACAAAAAGCAAGTATATGTTGAAAGGCAGGCTTCTCCTGAGGAAGCAGACAACCATTTGGAATGTTGCTAGTCAGCAAGTTGGTGGTCCTTTTAAATTCATGACAGAAGCCATGCGTTGAAAAGCTATCTTTTATTTTAGACTTTACTATTTGTGAAAGTTTGAAGAGGGAAAAGACTACCCATTGATTCTCCCAAGATTTTCTGTAGATCTAGTGCTTGAAAAGAAGCCTGTGAGATGGAAAACACTTTAGTAATTCACTTTTCCTTCCTGCTTTCCTTCATAGGGGTGCATTATGTATTTGACACCACTATAGCTGCCGATTTCAGTCTCCTGGAGAGTCAGAGGGAGTTTGTGCAGCGATACCAGCGGAGGAACCAGGAGGAGCATGCCTTACCAATGTTTGCCTCTGCTTGCCCTGGTGAGAACGTGTTTCTCTGACCTTTCTGTGCTTCAGCCTAGTCTCATTGCAACTACCAAGGGACTAAGAGAAGTCATCTGGGAGCTTTACCTAAATGATACCATTTTGGCTTTGCTTTTCAGTTACACCAAATACCACACTCAGCACTTGTTATGGGTAGTGCTGATCATCCATAGTGCATTTCAGTGCATTGCTAGAGGGGCCTGTTTTTGTGGGCTGTTGGGAGAACAGAGTTAGTTTCCAATGAGCTTTCCTATATGTTAGTGACCACAAATGTAAACCATGCAAAGAATGGATGGGAGCTGGTGCTGGGTAAGGCATGTGCCAATTCAGTGTAGGGACTTACACAGATATAAAGGTTGCAACAAATTCCCTGTCTGCACCTTCCAGTCGTCTTCTGCTGGAGCTCTGTAAAAGGTGAGGAGTGTAAATTCTGTTGTTGCTCTTCAAAAAAAATACCAAACACCCAAACCCCCAAAATTCCTGTAGGCCACAGCCTCTGATATTACAATGAACCTGAACTACAGATTTTCTGTGCTAGTGTTTATATGTGGTATTTATTAGTCAGTTGTATTTCTTACCACTTCTGTAGAAGCAGCATGTATTACATGTGAATCTCTGGGTAATGAAACTGAGGTGCAGAAGCACTGAGGTTTTTAGTGTTTTGTGTAAGACCTTAGGAGAAATTAATCAAAACTGGAACTGAGGGGTTGGTGGCTGCTGCCGTTGTGTTCAGACCAGAGCTGAACAGGGCATTTCCTTATTGAAAAGAATCTTTAAGGAAAGTTGCGAACTGCTATAATTAAACCACAACCTCTGTTTTCTCAGGCAGAGTTTTGAACTTGCTGCTTAAGCCTAGGGGAATGTAGCATGTGACTTTACTGACTGTGAGATGATTATGTCTAATACTGCCAAAATAATTCCCACTTGAAACGTTACAGACCTGGCTCAATAAATGTCTCACTTCTGAGAAATTTGCACCTGAGAATTAGTTGTTATGAAAGGAACCTGTATTTATCACAACTGAAAAGATGGAGAACATTGAGTCACTGTTTACTTTTTCCATTTTTTAGCACACCATCATTTCAGTTTGAGTCACTTTCCTAAAGTATCAAAAAAGAGATAAAAGTAACATGTTTGCCTACCCCCCCAACTCCACATTAAGGTTCATGGTGTTGCTTTTCAAAAGGCAAATAAAAATACAAAAATATTTCTTTCTAGCTTTCATAGAATCATAGAATGGTTTGGGGGTTGGAAGGGACCTTCAGGATCATACTGTTCCAGTAGAAATTGCCCAGGGAACAGCTTTGGAATAACCTAGGTGGGTTGAATTCTTTAAAGCAATGTTAGGGTGACCAGAGAGTGAGTAAGAGTTGCCTTTGGTGATACCCAGAATCTGCTGTTGTCACTGTTTTAAAGTTCAAATAGTGCTATTTGAATCATACTTGTACTTTTCCCCTCCCCCCACTCTGCTACTGTTATCTTAGTGTTACCTCCTATCTTCAGAAGCAGACATATTGTGTTGGGTTTTCATGCAAAAGCTGTGAAGTTGAACCAACCCCTGTTACTTAGCTTTGTCTTGTATGTGTTTCATTGAAAATTCAAAACCTCAGGATTTCTTGTAGAACTACTGAGACAATCTGTATTTTCTTCATCTAGAAACTCAGCTCAGATCTGCTGCTC
Source organism: Coracopsis vasa (assembly GCA_026283785.1). Classification (NCBI taxonomy): domain Eukaryota; kingdom Metazoa; phylum Chordata; class Aves; order Psittaciformes; family Psittacidae; genus Coracopsis; species Coracopsis vasa. The sequence goes on from JANHGB010044878.1 coordinate 6,623, forward strand.
TTATTGGGAATATTTTGAAGTAGTGGAGCACTTTTCTTGTCTGTTCTACGAAGGCTTGTTTCTGTTTGCAGTGCTAGTTCTGGTGTTGGCTATCTGCTCTGCTGTAGGTGTTAGTAGAAGCACAGGTTCTTTCTCTTTGTGGAAAACTGAACCAAAATATCACTGTGAGCCCAGTCTGAAAGCATATGGTGTTTCATTCCCATTGACAGCAATTAGAGGGAAAAGAAAACCCACCCCATGATCAGTCATCTTTAAGCTTGTTCACTGTATTCCCTGACTTTAATTGTCTGGATGCATTTGCTGTTCCTCATTCTCTTTCCTCTCTCTACCACAGATCACATAAATTTGTTCCAGAAATGTTGTTTACTGGGTGTGTTTATCACAAAATGGTTTTTATATAGTTCTGTAGATAAAAGGTCAATGTGAACTCAAGTGTAACTGTTTTACTTGTACTTGGTTTCGAGTGAAACTTTACACAGAAATATCATCCTCTGCAGGAGTGGTCTGTCATGTAAAATCTACCATGAACAAAAGAGCATAGCCCATATAGTCCCAGAGCCTGATAAAAGGGCTTTTTATCTCTGTCTTAATTGTTTACCTCCTCCTGCTCTCAAAGTGAGCTATTGGGACGGGGGAGAGTCCTGTTGAAAGTACAATAGTGTAGTTACTGATTGTATATGTAATACTCCAGAAGTTATCTTCCTTAACTTACCAAATAGGTAAGCAAGATGAAGCACTTGCTCTGTGAACCAGCCAGCATTCTTAATGCATTGCCAACCTCTGAACTCTAGAACAGGTTAACAGGGCAGGCCTACAGCAGAAGTAGGAAGAGTAACTGTTGAGGATTCACATGCTTTTGTCCCAGTCAATGAAACTAATTTCCTTTTACAGGACCAAGGTTTTACAATAGCAAAAGCAGTCTTAGTTTTTCTGCACTTCATACTGATGAACAGATATTTATAGTGTGCATCTGTGATCTGCTCATGATAAACCACTAAAAATAATGTCTTCTGAAGTGCATCACAGTACATAAGAATTTATAGTGATTTGTAGTGGGTTTTTTGTTCTTTGATGGTAACACAAACCAACAAATGGCTGAGAATCTGAATGAGTTTCTGAAGGGTATAGGTCTGTATGGGTACAGAGGTACATTGATAAAAGAACTGGGTATCTTGGGCTTTCTGTAACTGTGGCTCTGGAATTCAGCCTGGTTCATGAGTAGGCAGAAACAGTGCATATGTGAAGTGCTGATAAATGCCTCATGCTCTCATTCACCAAGGCTGCTTGTATAATGACACAGTGACTAATGGTCACTGTGGAGCTGGAACTATGAAGCACTTGTTCCGTCTTGGAACAAGAACTTGCAAGGAAAGAAGTAATTTAAGATTTAAGAAATTGCTTTAGACAACACTTGCCAGAAGTCTATTGGGAATTAGGAAGATGTCCTTATAGTTCATGACTACAATACTTAAACCATCCCAATTAAAACCAGCCTCAGAGCAGGAGTGCTGTGGTAGTCAATGGTAATCATAGTCGCCGTACAAGGAAGGACATTCCAGGAATGCTACTGAAGTGCAAGGCAGATTTTTTTAAAAACCTTAATTTTGGTTTTATTTTGTTTGAAGCTGGTTTTGTTCTGTTTTGACAGCACTTGAGACTACAGCCATTTCAGAAATAGGATATACATATCATGCAGTATGTGCTAATACGGCCTTTGTACCAAGCACCAAGAAATTAAGTCCTTTATTGCAAGTAGTATCTTGGACTTAAAGTCCCAGTTGAAGTTGGACATTAAGCAGACTTCCTGTCAGAATCTAGGAATTCAGCACAGTCCTGATTTGTACGTGTACAGTCCCTCACTTTTTCTACAACAGAAATGAATGTTTATTGAAGATATATCTTTGAGATTTTACATGGAGATCAGTATCTGTTCATCTTAAAGTCTGTACCTTAACAAGAATTGGCAATATCTAAACAGCTGGAGGATCCCTATGTTTCCCTAATACAACTTTCTTATTTTCACCAGTAAAACTTCATTACACTTGGAAAATAACTACTCTGGTTTAGGGAGACAAACCCTCTGAACACCATCTGGATACCACTTTTGTGCTGCTGTTGGCCTTTGTGTCAGTGTTCTGAGTTAAATGTTACTAAGTGTTTATACGTATGTGTTAATTTCAAACTTAAGAATTAACCTACAGGTTTTACCTCTCCTGGCAGCATGCACTTCACAGAAATTCTTCTCTTTTACGTAAGCACTGATTTGTCTGAAGATGAAAGACTTAAATGTGATATTTTTCACTGTCAGCACCAAAAGCAGCGTGTGACCCTACAAGGCTGGGCCTGACACTTCTGCACAGTTTAGGTGTTTGGTTCTCAGTCTGCGCTGCTGTTGTCAGTAAGAGTTTCGGTGTCTTAGAAAGAATTGCATACCCTAAATAAATATCTTCATTTGCTCATTTGTTGGTTCCTGTCCTGGGAGATGGGGAATAATAGAACTTCTCTGCATATTGGGGGTGGTGCAAATGGATATATGTAGCTTGTTGTAGCCTGCATGCTGAAGGACTTGGGTGAAAGGGAGGGGGAACTCTTGAGTAACTAAGAATGTTGAATACAGAGATATTTCAGTGTGTGGTTGAGTGCATGGGTGTTTCGGAAGGTGTGGCTACTCTAACAATAGTAAAAGAAGCCTTTTTTTTCCAGCCGTAATCCATGTGCATGTTATGGTAATGCTTTCATGTGACTGCTGTTCTAGAGGGGGCAGGCTGGGTGCATGGATATTAAATCTCAGGAAACAGAAGGTTACAGTTAAGCAGCTGAACAGAGTACTTTTGTTGTATCTGGTGATCCAAGGTCTGAGGTCTAGAGGGTTAACCTGTGCTTTGTTAGCTGGGGTACAGTTCTTTCTGCTTTGTTAAATGTATGCATTAGGAAGGGTGTAATAGGTCATGAAGTTCGGTGGCTTTTAGGTCTAGAATTCACACAGTGAATTTTTGATAGCCAACTGTAAAGCATTATTAACAGAGCTTTCAGGTTTCCTGCAGTTCCCAAGGTGAGGCTTCCAGCCTACACAGCTATGTCTCACCTACTGTGAAGGTGTCTTCATTTGTAAGAACTGTTCTATGACTGCTACCACTTTGCCATGCTTGTGTGTCACTTCTAAGTATGAGTCTCTGTTGTTCAAGGTTGGATCCGGTATGCTGAAAGGGTACTTACCAATCTTGTGACCTCTCACATTTGCACTGCAAAGTCTCCACAGCAGATCATGGGCTCCCTGGTGAAGGGCTACTTTGCCAGGCAGCAGGTAAGTAATTCTGATTAATTTTTACCACATTACTCTTCTAAAAAGAAGGCCTAGTGGGTTTTAATACTGAATGTAGATCTCATAGAATCACAGAATGGTTTGGGTTGGAAAGGACCTTAAGATTATCTAGTTCCAAACCCCCTGCGATGGACAGGGACATCTCCCACTAGACCAGGTTGCTCAAGGCCATGTCCAACCTGGCCTTGAGCACTGCCACAGATGGAGCATTCACAATTTCCTTAGGCAGCTTGTTCCAGTGCCTCACCACTCTCACAGTAATGG
>JANHGB010044878.1:12695-23238 GCA_026283785.1 Coracopsis vasa
TACATAGTGACCCTTCTTACATATTCATTGCTATATATAAAATTAATATGGAACAGGCAATATAGAACTGTATATACTGTGTAAATACAGAGCAGTTAATTTGAGGTTATGACCCCTATCTAGTGACTCCTTTAAAATTTGTGATTTTTGAAGACTTGGGTATCTCCTTATTTCTCTTTTGATGCAGTAATATTACATTGGACTCTATCAAGTTCCCAGCTTGCTCTTAAGTGTGACTGGGGATGCTGACCTCATTCAGTGCTCTCCTGGGCTTGAGCTTGTGTAGAGCTGGACAGTCTCGCCTGCCCTCTCCAACTGCTGGGCCTCACACAAAGATGCCGGAATGCAGCCGTGGGGCTGACCATCTGTTCTGTGTTTTGCCTCTCATTCAGAGCAGCATCTTGACAGTAATTTTCCACTTTCCCTGATATGTTCATGTAGAATCAATTCCTTTCAGGAAATGATTATTTATTTTTTTTTTACTGAAGACAGCAGATTTTCAAGATAAGAGAAAATTGAGATGTGCTTTAGATGCAAATCACAGAAAGCACTGAAGAGGTTCTGTTTACTTCATGACTGATTCACCACAAAGCAGCTTGCATGTTTTAATTCTCAGGCTTAGTTACAGAGGCTGGTCTCGCTACTGGCTGATCTTTGTTTAAGTGTGACAGATGTTACTTGGTATCTTTCCAAGGTGATGGTAGTGGAGCTATCAACATGATTTCTGGCACAAAATAGCCCTGGAAATGTAAAAAAAGTAATCTTTCTCACTTTGTTCTGCTTGGAGCTGATCTGGACTGGAGAAGTTTAAGTGGTACTGTGGTAACAGTTTCAGAGCTATGTTTGTAGTGTAGCTCCTATGATCACTTCTACCAGAGATTGCTACACAGAATTACATAAATAAAGTTCTTACAGATGTAATTACGTAGAGATAGTAATTTATTTCTAAATTAGCCTGTCCAATGAAAGAACAAGCTCTCATTCAGAATACACCTGTTTTATTGGATCAATTCCTGTTGGAAAGTAATGTTAATTTTTAGAAGGATAATGTGATAATACTGGTTGATGCTGTGAGACCTGATGATGTGAATATTTGCTCTGCTGGGGTCTTAAAAGTAGATTTTGCAGGGAAAATTATGTAACTTGAACTCTTTCTCTTAAGGCAAGTCCCAGCACAGTAGCAATTTGTGGTAAAGTGCTTGGTATTAAAAAGTAGTATGAGCTAAGTAACTTGAGTTTGAGTTCTCAACTCACTTTGGTAGTTAGAGAATGCGAGCAAATAAGAGTTGGCTAAAATTAGGAGACATCATGAGACACAATCACTCAAGGTTATTAAACAAAAGTTGCAGTAGATGCAGTGGCATGGCGTAGTGGGGACAGGCACACTGCATTTGTAAACTTTGGCTCATTAGTTATTAAAATAGTTCCCCATCATTATTAAAACTCCAGCATTTTCTGCGAGGTGTTTGCTGTGGTAATTTTCCCTTTGGTTTTGTGGTTAATGCTGTACTTAGAGTGCTGCTCAGGCACTGGCTGGTGGTGTTGGCCAGGAAAGGTCATGTCTGGACGTTCTGGGAAGAAGGTAATTATATCTAGAGAGGCTCTTACATGTAAGAGCAAAGGACATAATCTGTCTGTTTGCTAAGCTGAAGACGAATATCTCTTCCCGAAACAAGCATTGCCACACACCCCTATTGATTTCTCCCTTGTGAGCCTTCGGAGCAGCAGCCTTTGGCCACCACCAGCACACATACCAGTGCAATTTGTAATCCAGCCACTTGTGCTCACCAGTGCTGGTTTAAACAGAGGGAGAAATGGACCTCCAGGTGAATAGTATGCCCATTGGATATGATCTCACCAAATTTCTTTCCTGGACTATAGTGTAGCACTGACCATAAAGATCTTCTCACCTGGTTGCAACTGTACTGATTGGTACACTATGTGTACACAATAGATGCGTAACACTATGACAAGCAGCTTCTGGAGCAGGAGGATTGTAAACAAAGGCTGGTAACTTCTGAAGTACTTTCATATTTTCACAAGCTAAAAATGATTTAGGGCTTTTTCCCCGAAATGTTTTCTGAGCAGTGAATGGCTGTTGGTTACCAAATCCTTAGGGTGTGTCAAATGTGCATTCTTACAAACTACTGTTGCTTGAGGTTTCTGAACATGGAAAGTCCTGCAGCCCTTTATTAGGGTTTTTTTTTTTTCATCATCTTACTGCTGTCCTAAATAGTTGGGGTTTTTTTTTAAGCTGTAATAAATAAAAATGTTAATATATTCTCACTGCTGTACAACTCTTTGGTGGGGGAGACAGGGAAAGGGGAAAACGTATTACTTTATTGAAGTGAAAGAATGACATTTTGGAGCTGATCTTTCTTTCTGTTGTTTTCTAAGGTTTGATGACATGAAGGAGGGAGATGTAGTAAGGCATGATGGGAAGAGATCTGATGGTTACCTGGAGCACATTTTTAAATATGCTGCAAAGGAGCTTTTTGGCATGGAGGTCAAGGAAATCACCTACAAAGCATTAAAGTAAGATTGAGTTTTGTATTCTTGTTGTGTAGGATGGACTAGTAAGAATAGAATAGAATATTTGCAGTTGGAAGGGACCTGCAGTGATCATCTAGTCCAGCCTGACCAAGCTAAAGCATGTTAAGGGCATTGTCCAAATGCCTCCTTGAACACTGCCAGGCTTCGGGCATTGACTACCTCTCTAGGAAGCCTATTCCAGTGTTTGGCCATCCTCTCTGTAAAGAAATGGCTCCTAATGTCCAGTCTGAACCTCTTCTGGTTTACTTGGTGCTACTTGAACCGTAACACAGTTTTGCTCATCTTACTCTTTTGCTTATAGGCAGTTACGTGTTACCTGTAAATCTTGCCATGAAGTAGCTCCTGCTAGCTTTAATTTTATTAAGTTACCTATGCTTAAAAATTAAGTATAGTTCTATTCCGAAATTTCAACTCCAACTTCCGCTAACTCAGTTTTGAAACTGGAAGAGTTGACCTTAATCTCACTGTTATATGTGTTCTGCTCTCTCTAGAATATCCAAATACAACAAAGTTGGATCATCCTTTTGGCAATAGAGGGGTTTAAAATGTTCTCTGTGTATCTTTATAGGAACAAGGACTTCCAAGAAGTTACCCTTGAAAAGGATGGTGAGACAGTGCTGCGTTTTGCAGCAGCTTATGGCTTTAGAAATATCCAAAACATGGTTCTGAAGATGAAAAAAGGGAAACTTTTATACCATTTTGTAGAAGTCCTTGCCTGCCCGGGAGGTAAGAATAATTGTGGATTCACAGTTGTTCCACACACATATCTTGAATCCCAAAGGAAAGCTATCTTACAGGCAGGCACTTAATTTCTTAATTCTCCTCTTAATAATCTAAAATGCTGATTATTGAATGAAGGGTCCAGGATACCAATTACATGGGCGGGTTTGGCTCAGAAATTGATGGGGGTTTGTAAAATGAACCACAATGTTATTTGCTCTCTTCTGACCTGTAAATAAGTGACAGCATAGCTCTTATGATTACTTCAAACCTCTGAAATGGTCATTGTCAAGGGCAAGAAAAGACAAGGAAAATAATTAAGATCATAAAACCATGGAGAAGGCTGATAAAGATTGTTGATATGGAAGCCTCATTTACATTAAGATGATGTTGATACTGGAGTTGCTTCAAGTAAATACAAATTCTAACAGGATGGGCGGTAGTTTATGTAAAGAGACAACTTTTTTTCCGACAAGTTGGGGAGTGGGGAATCCAGGTTAACAAACTTCCTCTTCATACCAAATCTCCATCAACCTTAGGGCTGCTTTTCTTTCCTTTTTGCTAAGGATGTCTAAATGGAAAAGGCCAGGCACAAACTGAAGATGGAAAACCAGATAAAGCACTGCTGAACCAGATGGAAGAAGTGTATGCTGCAATACCTGTCAGACTTCCAGAAACCAATGTGCGTGTACAAAAGATGTACCAGGACTGGCTGGAAGGCATGGACTCTAAAAAGGCCCAGGAGACTTTGCACACCACATACAGTGCAGTCAATCAAACAGCAAGCAGTTTGGATATCAAATGGTAATAAATCCAACTAGCAAAAGATTTACTTAGGTTAAGTACAGATTCAGCACTGGAAACATTCTATGCAATCGCAGATGCTATGCACTAGCCGAGTGTATGAATGAGACGCTTCCCAATTGTGGATTATTACTTGTGAAGAACAATTGCTTTTTAAAACGAGAAAGAGAAGTCTCCAAAAGCCCTGGTTCTTGCCATTGCCATTTAACTCTTCCTGTGTGTAATCTGTGTATAATGGATTTCTTTATTCAAAAGTGCGACCTTGTAAGGTACTTAAGCACTCTCTGCCAAGGGCAGGCAGTGTAATTCCTAATGAAGGTACCTCCCAGAATTGAAGGGTTCCCTTCACAAAATGGGCTCCCCCAGGAAGGTGGGATTATTCTACTCCTCTTCCTAGGTATGCAGTTCCTTTCATAATGAGGAAAACAGTCCTGAATTTCAGAATTGCAGTTGTTGTGAAGTAACTTGGGATTTACTTGCTTTGTTAACAACCCCTTTACAGGCATAAATATGTATATGGAGAAGTGGCATGAATTAACGTATGCCCTGTCTCCATATTTAACAAAAACTGCTCAGTTCCAAACTAGAGACCATTCCTTACTGATGTGATGTTTTGTAAGGAACAAAATGCTTCATCTAAACTCAACTTTGGGAAACTAACGCTAAATGGTTACAGTGCAATCCTTCATTCAGAATAGTTCCAGATAGGTTGGTTGGTACAAAAAGAGAACTTTTCTTTCCTTGTAAGTTTTCTTAGAGACTTGCAGCTGGGAAGAGTCGTGCTGCTTGCTTTGGCAGGCTTTGTTTGAAGAGTGAAATATGCATATGCACTGTCATGTGAGCACATGCATACTACAGCTTTGCCAGGTTTGCTGAGCCAGACTTCCAGCACTTTTACTCTCTCATGTTTTGGTACACAAAATACCAGATTGTTCTTCCATTTATCTCCATGTTAACAGACATATGTAAAAATAACGTTACGGAGTGCCTCTGAAAAAAGCCACTTAGCCATGCTTGTGAGCTCCTCAAAGTTACTATACATCAGCATCATGAATTTTGGTGTGCTTACTTTAGGTATGCTGTAGAGGTTTCATTCAACAAAGTGGTATTTGCATGCAAGCTTTTCCTGCAACCTCAGGAGTTGTCAGAGGGTTATTCAAGAATGTAATGGACAAAAAAATACCCTGCTGCCATACTTCCTTAGATTTTCCTAGTAGCAATGGATTTGTTCAGGATTAATGGCTGTTTGATACTAGCAAAGTTTCAGCTTTCCTTTTCCAGTCTGAAAGTGGGGATGGGCTTTTTTAATCATTTCAGACAGTTTGAATGAATATTCTTGTAAACTTCTTAATGTTACAACTGCTTGTATGAGTAAGACCTAATACCGCAAAAACCCGTGTCTATTTGAAATCCTCATTTAACTTGAACACAGTGGATGGGATAAAGGCATCAGTGAAGTCAGTGCAAGTTCTTGCATCGGCTAGAGATCAGACAACATGTGTTGAGAGAGTCAAAAGGAGAGAGCCAGACCTAAGTGTGTTACCCTGATGACAAGAGAGTTCTCTTAATGTGAAGCTGTTGATAGAAATGCAGCTTTCAATTGGACCTCCACCTAAATAACAAAACATTTCACTTGGAGGGATGTTTTCTTTCAAGTATAAATGAATTTGATTACTGTGCTACCCAAATGCACACAATGAGATTACACCCATAAATTAGCCTTTGTAAGTTGTTCCTTGTAGTAATAAAAACATTATGTTTATGTGGTGCAATATCACAACATCTACAGAAATCTACCTCTGTACAGGATGGGAGTCCAGAAATCGTGGAAAGACCTACGTATAGCCAGAACTGTAGTAAATATCTCCTAAAGAACGACAGTGGTGTTGCATGAAATTTCTGAACAGATTACAATTTCTGAACAGATTACTTCTATAGCAACATCCAGCTCTTTTGGGCTGAATTTCTTTGTCATGATTTCCTCCAAAAACTTAAACAGAATTATCTTGTAAAAAAAGTGGTCTTGTTCTGTTTGTATACGCCTATGTTTCTATGTATATATGATGGCATGTTTAAATTATATTGCTTCAGTTCTCTGTATAGTATGCTTATTTTTTTTTCACGTGCATATACTGGATGGAATGGTATGAAAAAGTTGTTTGCTGTTCTGATGGAATCTTTACTAAACTACACAAGAGCTGCCTTGCAATTCTGAAAGGACACCCTTGAACTGATTGTACAACTTGGAAATGTTCCTCTTGTGTAGGTGGTGCTGCCATGTGTGTTCTGCCATTGTGCTTGCCTGGGGCACTGAAGGGCCTTGCTTCTCCTGGTAGTGGGAGTCACTAGGAATGGGCCAGTAGGTGAAATAAATCTATGATGTGCTGTGCTCCCATAACAAGGGAAACTGATGGCTAAATCAGTGCATAAAATAAACTACTTCAGTTTAATCCACCATTTCTTCCATCTACTCAAGTGTTTTAACCTATTGAGATGGTAGCAATGTAAAACTACTAGATGATTTGTCTGCTACAGTATTGTTTTTAAAGACAAGGCATCTAACTGCAGCTTTTATTGGCTAGGTGGAATGTATGTATAATAGCTAGTGACTTAGTGACTGATACTAGTATTTTATTTGGTCAGCTTTTGTTTTATAAGACTTGGAAGTAAAATTGATTTTAAGGTTTTAAAGCCCTTTTCTTGAAAGTGCCAGTTGAAAAGAAAAAGATTTCTCCGTTAACTGTAGTGAATATTCCTCCCTCTACCTTGCCTCACTGAATTTTTAACAAATATCAGAAAACCTTGTTTTGACGATTCACATACAATGAGATACTTAAGGTTAAATTCTGGCTTTTAAATCTACAGTTGGGAAGTTTGTTGTTCTTGACAATACATGTTTCTAGCCTCATTTTGAAAATAAAGCATTATTTAGTTCCCTAGTATGATTTTGGCAACTAATTTCCATTGCTACTGCCTTTTCAGCAATGGGAAAAGTTCCTCGTGGTCACAGCCACAGTGCTTTACTTCTCAGTTGAATGTTGTGCTGAGACAGTCTTGTCTCCACATGATTTTTAGAAAACCCTAAATTGGAGGCATTACAGGAAAGTAACTGGAAATGCTGAATTAATTTGGAAATTGTCTTGAGGTATTACTGACTTGAGCATATCAAGTGCTTGATACTTTGCATTACATTACTTTATTCTGAAACTGCTGTATCAAGGGGTATGTGTTGAGAAGCCCTTTTGCTATGACTTCTCCAGTCAGTTTTTGCCTCAGCCATAGCACCTCATGTTTGTCCACTACAGCTAAGGAACACAGACATGGGCTATGTTATCACTTAGAGTAATATATCTGTATATTGATATATCTGTATATAACGGATATATCTGTAGGCAGCAGTCTCAGCTGCAATATATTTGGATAATGTTCAGTTACCTAAATTTTGGTGCTTTGTATTCAAATGGAGCATGACCATGAATTGTCCTAAATAAATCTTGGTACTGAATTATTTACTGATTCTGTCTCATTCCATGTAAAAGCTTAACTTCTGAAGTACACCTTATTTTAGCATATGTGCTTGTCTGGTGAATTCAGCATGAATACTTAGTCTGTAACAGTAATACTGTATCAGCTATTTATGAGTATTGTGGATTACAGCTGGACTTCAGACTGTGGTAAGAGGAAGGAGAAAGTTGCTGGGTAGCAGTATGAAATGGTAATGTTGTTCTCTAGAACGAGTTTACAAATAATTTATTGAATCATACCAAGGCAGACAAACATCTAGTGGCTTTAAAGCTCCCTTACCTGGGAGGAGTGATGGTGCTGGATGGAGCCAGTCTAAAGGGGCTGACAGCCCAATACTATATACACTTACTTGAAACACTGGTGCACAAGCAACAGTAGAGAGAATTGTGTATAGTCTGATACATAGAAACACAGTTGGGGAAAGGATGAAAATTAGCCCAGACATAGAAGAGAGAGATTTTTATTTTTTTTATCAACAGGTCATGTAAGTAATAACAGATTTGGCAAACATTTCCATGTATTTCTTTAAAGAGTGTTAATACCCTGGCTTCCACAGAACAGCCTCTAGACCTTGATGGTTCCTCAAAATAATAACTAATCCTGAAGGTGATCTAAATTTTTTTAAAGGGATAGTAAGGGGTGGTTACCTTGCCAGAGAAAAAACAAGACGAGCTTATGTTCAGTCTGGTGTAGAGCAGGGCTGTTGCTGTGTAAACAACCAGCAACAACAGGATGTGAGGAGTAGAGCCAAGGTGTTTGGATGTCTTTAGCTACTCTTGAAATGAGGAAAAAATTATTTGTGTTATTATTAGCAAAGGAAAGCCAATTTCTATTTGAACTCTGCACAATTTAATTGGTGAGATTATACTTACTCTGAAATCTCTCTGCTTTTCTGTGAATAATTAGGTACACGTGGAAAATCATGGCCAAATTTGCACATTTACAGAATCTGAAAATCAGATTTTCCTCAGTGTAAATGCCTTAACATAAACCAATGGTAGCATATAATGAAAGACCTAATAAAATTGTAGTAAGAACTATTTAAGGTCTTGTTTGATCTTTTTTTTGCACAGCTGTGCAATTTAAGAAAATTTATATAGTGCGATGCAGCTCAGATCAAGGAAAAGCCCTTTGCCATTCAGCTTCCCGGCTCTCACCGCTGTTTTGGCCAGCACCCGACTGTGCTGCGCATTGGCGTTGCAGCTGGTTTGTCGGGGCTCATTATCTAGGCTATCGTGAGAAGCCTCCTCCTTTTAGGTCGCTGTGAAACAGTCGCTCCGGCGAGGGGCCACCAAGGGCGGGTAAAAGTGCAGGCTGCGTCGCAGGTTCTACCGAGATTTGAACTCGGATCGCTGGATTCAAAGTCCAGAGTGCTAACCATTACACCATAGAACCGGGCGGTGGCACTCGCCTCCGCCAGCCCGGGGAATAACCCCAGAGTGAACGAATCCCATCCCCCTCCTGCCTTGGTGGCTGGAATGATGGGCAGGGAATTCAGTGCCACTAAAGTCACAACCTTGCAGCCCTTTCTACAATATTCGTTGTCTTCGTGGTATAACGATCGCCAAGATGCAAGGCCAGTCAGCAAACACGAACAGTGGGACAGCATTTTCCTTCAGATACACAAATGGAACCCTCACACGTGCACTGGGATTCAGCAGACAGCGTCGTGCTTTTGTAATGCACGAGTTGGAGTTAGAACAAACCACACAGGTTGTTTACGGCGTAGAGCTAAAATGAATCCCTTACGTTTCAGTGTACTATGGCATGTCTGAAATTTTTCAGATAATAGATGTAATAATGTGCTACCCTACCTACAATAAATATGGGGGTGGGAAGGGGAAATCGGGAAAACTATGGCTTCCTTCTTTTTGCTTCTAAATCCGTTTTTCAGGTAGCATGAGATGTCGGCAATTTATGGCGTTCCAACCGCCCGTGAAAAACAGTTTTCCTTAAACTCATTTTCCGTGATAGTGGCCAGCAAGAAAAACTTTACCCACCCGCAAAAACTATTAGGTTCCACCGAGATTTGAACTCGGATCGCTGGATTCAGAGTCCAGAGTGCTAACCATTACACCATGGAACCGTTGAAAACAGCCCCCGGTGCACTCCTTTTGAGGGGATCCCAAAAGAAAATCGAGCAGAAATATTCTTTCTTCAGAAATGCAATTTCTTCTTTGCTTTGCTTCTCTTTCGTGCATTCTACACGTATCAATTTTACGTAAGAATGCCACTGTTCGTTCATTGCAACGTTTTACAGCACTGAAAATAACATTTAGAAGCAGCTTACCATTAAACCATCACTAAGTTATTTATCAGATAATTCAATTTAAAGCTTGATTATAGACTTCAAATACTGTGTGCACTGATTCTTACTTCACATATGTACACTCGTTTTGCTTTCATGCAAATTTGAGTATTTGCTTGCTATATCTGAAAAGAAGCAGGCCTCCTTGTCTCAACTATTGTTTTAGTTTGCCAGATTACTTCCTCTCCTGGTAGTAGCTGACCAGTGTATAGCTAACAGAATGTTTCATTTAAACAGACAAGACATGGAAAAGCTACAAACAGATGCAACAAGCTTTTTACACATAATTAAAGACATGAAACTGTTCGAGCAACTCCAGATGAGGACACAAAGATGCTCCAAGGGCTGCAGCACCTCTGCTATGGAGCCAGGCTGAGAGAGCTGGGCTTGTTTAGCTTGGAGAAAAGAAGGCTCCAGGAAGACCTTAGAGCAGCTCCAGTGCCTAAAGGGGCCGACAAGAAAGCTGGAGAGGGGCTTTTGACAAAGGCTTGTAGGGACAGGGCAAGGGGCAATGGCTTTAAATTGACAGGGGAGTTTGAGATGAGATCCCTGTGAAGGTGCTGAGGCGCTGGCACAGGGTGCCCAGAGAAACTGTGGCTGCCCCATCCCTGGCAGTGTTCAAGGCCAGGTTGG
>JANHGB010044878.1:28185-39984 GCA_026283785.1 Coracopsis vasa
CCTCAGAACTCCAGAAGGTACCAGCAGCAGAGGGAGCAGCTCCTCTTCCCCTTGGAGCACAGCCCCTTGCACAGACACCCATCAGCTGGCATGGTCTGCTTGTGCTTCCAGCCCTTGGCTTTACAACAGTTGGTGCTGCTGTAGCTTCTTGCCAGATGCGAAGTGACGGCAAGCAGCCGCCGGCTTGAGCGGCACATGGGTTAGAATGAGGGAGCATCGCTGGCAGAGCTCCGGGGACAAATTACACAGCAGCTTTGTCATGTACCCAGAACTCCTGCTGCAAGGAGCAGGGGGCTTCTTGCTTTATTGCAGATGTGCTGTGTCCAGCTGCTGTGTTTGGGCAGAGGGCTGGCAGGGGGGCAGGTTTCACAGTGGGTGGGAAGGCCTGAACTAACCTGTAGCGCTGTCCCACTCTGCTTCCTGTTGGTGGTGACAAGCAAGAATGTGAAGGGTGATGAAGCTGACTTGGGGCTCAGACAGCACAAGGAAAAACCCTGTTTTAAATGAGTGCCTGAACTCAGCAGGGTTGAACTCAAGTGCTGGAGGGCTCCTGTCTGCCTCTCCAGAGAATAACAAGTCCTGACATTCCTGCCTGAAGACGTGCTTCTTGTGGCCTGGGCAGAGAATTGCTAAGGACCTCTAACTTGCAATAGGTCACCTTTTGCTGCTGCTTTGAGTAGTGTCGTGTCCCCTCACTCCAGGTAAGCTGTTGCCTGGGAAGCAGGCTTTGTAGGGCTCTGACTTGCTGCTGACAAACTGCTGGCCCCATTAGGAAAGCTGCTTTCTACCATTGACCTTCGAGCATCCATCAATACATCAACAATTAACTGCACAATTGCAGCAAAGGAATTTAGGCTTAAGAAAAGATGAAGTACAGCGTGTGGAGGAAACACCTCTGACCACCTGCTTCTGTCATGACCACAGGAAACCAGAGTTAATTGCTATAATAGTAATGTCTAATTGTGGCTGCTGTCTAGAACCCTCAAAAATCCACCCAATGTCCACCGTGCCCACACCAGCTTAAATGCTGACCCACATCATGTGTTTGCTGGCAGGGCTGATGCAAACCACAGCCTTGGGTGACGCTGCTTTTCTGGCAAGCTGTTGCAAGGCTGCTGCTGCCAGTCAATCCTGTGCCTTCCCTCACATCTCTGAGGCCAGCATGGAGCCTGGTGGGACTGCATAACTGCAGCATTGCTCTGAGACCTGGCAATGGAGGGTAGATCTTGGACCATGAAGGATGTGAGCAGATGTGTCTCTTCTTTTATGGGTTTACATGATGGAAAGTGTGTCATCTTGTCCTCATTGAGAGCACAGCTTTTAAAGGTATCAACATTATTCACTTTTCTTTCCCTTATTGCCATTTTCCTGAGGCTTAGCTGCAGGTTATGTGCCCTGGGCCCAGCAAGAGTGTGAGACAGGCTGGGAATGGAAGCTGAATGTAAATCACTGGTGGTCTCAAGATAGCAAGGACTGATGCCTTGGGGGCAAGTAACTGGTGAGGTGAGCTGCAGGTGGTGTGCTGGTGTAAGGATTGCTCCTGTGGAAACCAGCATGATGCCTCAGAGTCCCCCCTGCTGGGTGCTTGGAGCTGATGTTACACTGTGTCTGCCCCAAATGTGATTCAGTCCCTGGTTTCCTTTAGCTCAGCACACATTTCATGTCTGTGGCAGCCCATATTCTACCCCTGGAGGATCGCTGCCCTATCCTCTAGTTTCAGGATGATTCATGCGCAGTTGTACTCATGACTGGGTGTTTCCAGTTCCTCCTTGGGCAGCAGCTGTAGCAGACCTCGGGATTGTGCTGCCGCCGCTGCGCTTTTCCAATGCCAGGAAGTGGGACTCGCAGGGTGGAGCAGAAACTGTGAGGAGAAGCCATGACTAATGCCAGCCTGGCTGCCAGCCCTGCGTCCCCTGCCTGGTGGTGGAGGAGGAGAGGAACCAGCCTGAGCCCAGCGGAACTGAGAGGGGGAGAGGATATCTTGGGCAGGATTTGGTTTCTTTCTGAGCAGGATGTTCTGCCCATTCAGCAGAGCATCATCTAATTTCTTCCATGTGTTTGGAGGGGGGAAAGTTCCCTCCCCAACCACAGCCTGCTGTCTGGCTGCTCTGTGCTGAGCACATGCAGGTTATGAAGCAGCAAGCAAGGCCTGGTGACGATGCCTCTGTGAGAGGCAGCCAGCGTTTCTGTCATCTCCACACCCTTCCCCATGGGAAGCCTTTGCATCTCCACCAGCTTCTGTGAGCAACTTAAAATCATAGAATCGCAGAATGGTTTGGTTTAGAAAGGACCTTAAGATTGTCCAGTTCTAACTCCCTGCCATGGGCAGGAACACCTCACGCTAGACCAGGTTATTCCAAACCTCATCCAACCTAGCCTTAGACACTGCCAGGGATGGAGCATTCACTTCCTTGGGCAGCTTGTTCCCGTGCCTCACCACCCTCACAGAGAAGAATTTCTTCCTTATATCTAACCCAAATCTCCCCTGTTGAAGTTTGAACCCATCACCCCTTGTCTATCACTACAGTCCCTGATGGAGAGACCCTCTCCAGCATCCTTCTAGCAGGCAAGCAGATGCTGGGACTCTGCTGCCCTCCGATGGGACAGCTCAGACTCTCTGTAGGAAGAGGCCAAGTCCCCAGCCTGGCAGCCTGAGGAGCACAGCACTAGAGGTGTTTGATGTTCCTGTGCAGTTTCAGGATTTATAGGCAGCCCAGTGTGATATGTGCAGCCCTCTGCCCTGAACTGAAGCAGTGCGGCTTTGTGCTGCTGTTGAACCTGGGTGTCTTATCCCAGTCTCTGTTCTTTCCACGCTATTCCAAGAACTGAGGCACCTCAGGTGGCTAAGAAGAGCTGGCAGTTACAGAACATCTCAAATGGTGCATAGAGCATCCACATCTTAACCTGGATCTCGGTTAGCAGGTAGTAAGTGGTGCAGAGGTCTTTATTTTTAAGCAGGCAGATTTTTGCATCCTTTCTGTGAAATAAAGTGTGCTTTCCTCATTTGTTTCCCAGTGCAATTCATGTGCTTGTATTTGCTCTGTTGCAGTCATTCTGGATTTAAATGTCTGTGGTCCAGTGCAGAACAGAGGTTTCTAAACAAGTTGCTCTGTGCACAGTTGTTCAAGCCACTCCATCACAATGGTATGCCCATGCTTAGGCTGCTGTTTTCTCTCACAGGAGTGCACTGGTGCCTCTGTAAAGGGAGCCTGGGGTACAGCTGTGAGCCAGGGCCATTTTTGCCCTGCTTTCTTTGTTATGGGATATCATTTGAGGCCCCAGAACACTGGGGAAGTTGGTGAGGGGCTTGTGAATACATCAATAGGGTGTGGGGACATAACAAAGTATATCTGGGCCTACCATATGGTTGTACCAAGCAGGTGATCTCTTTCCTCTGGCCATGTAAC
Organism: Coracopsis vasa; assembly: GCA_026283785.1. Taxonomy (NCBI): domain Eukaryota; kingdom Metazoa; phylum Chordata; class Aves; order Psittaciformes; family Psittacidae; genus Coracopsis; species Coracopsis vasa. The sequence goes on from JANHGB010044878.1 coordinate 31,593, forward strand.
AGCCCAGGCTCAGTAGGAGCTGTGCTTCACCAAGAAACCCTATTTTGCTATGGGATTCCTACCTCTTTTAGTCTGACAGGGCTGTGCACTAAAGCTGGGTACAAGGTCCATGGCACCGCTTGATTTGTATAGACCTGGTTTCCTTTGCTCAGAAATGTAAATTCCATCCCCTTGTGGGTGAATGTCTGTGCTGTTTGTGTTTTGTTTGAGTGTTTTCTCTCTGTATTGCTAGTTCCTGCTGATTTTCCATAAAGCTGCAGCTGGGGAGCTCGAGGAGGACAGCGGCCTGTTGACTCTTGCGAAGCTCTCGGAGATAGATGTCTCCATTGAGGGGGTCAAAGGAGCCAAGAACTTCTTTGAAGCTAAGGTATGGTGTGGCACAGAGAAACATGAAAAAGCTCTGTATGCAGGCCTTAACTGCCACCGAGACACTGACCCTCCTTGCTTTTGAATAGAAGATATGCCTAGTATTACTTCCTAGCTAAAAGGATGCATATTTCATGCTTCCCACCCCATTCTCAGCTATAGCTTTTCCTTTCAAACTTTGTTGGACTCTGTCTACATCCTTCTGCAGATCAGTCAACGCTACAACAGCTTAATTCACCACCTCTGCTTTGGGTCTTGTATGGCCAGCCACAGGGACTGGCCAACCTGTGTCCCTGTGAGCTCTATGGGAGAAGCTGGCTGACTGCTTTTAAAGACAAAAGTATCCTGGAAACTAACACGATAGGGACAGTGTTTCCCATCTTGCAAAACCTCCCTCAACCAGAACACTCCGAGTTCAGTGGTGAATGGAGTGTTTTGGAGTATAAGATTTCAGACATCTCTTTCTCGAGCAGCTCTCTAACCTTTGGAATCAGAATTATTCTACAGGGTCCTGGGGTTGGCAGAAAGAGCTTTGCACCATTCAAAGCTGACAAAGCACCCTTTTTGAAAGCTCTCTTGGAGAGAAAATAATCCTGCTTGTTTATACAAGAAGTTTTTTTTCCCAAGAGCATAGCACAGCTCTTGCCCAGCAGATGTACTGAGATGAAAGCTGGAAAAATAGCCAGCAAATAAACAATGTCTCTTTGATCTGCAGATTATCCATGGTGTAGTATGATGTTCTCAGATTTGGCTGCCATTGAGAACTGTCTGCTGCAGTAGTTTCTCCCACTGTACACTCACAACTTATGCTATGCTGCCTGCCTACAGAAAGAATGTATGTGACCCAGTACTGATAGCATCGTTTTGGTCACTTATTAGTGACTTACTAGTAAACGACCTTTCTTTTTTTGATGTTCAAGTCAAGCAAGCTAACAGGTACTGGATGTAAATACCCAAGCATTGCAGTGTAATTAATACTTGAGCCACCCTGACAGAGCACTGGGTGACACAGCAAGCACTTCTCCATTGCTCATCTCAGTTTAGGCTCTGGCTCTCCCTCTGCAAGGCTTAACATGCTTTTATTTTCTCTTTCTCATAAAGGTTCAAGCCCTCTCTTCAGCCAGTAAGTTTGAAGCAGAGATAAAAGCTGAGCAGGATGAGCGAAAGCGGGAAGAGGAGGAGAGGAAACACCGCCGAGCAGCTTTCAGGGAGTTAAAGTCTGCATTTACCCAGTAACCGACCAGCCAATATGCACTCTGAGATTGCACATGACTTGGTACGTTTCCCAAATCAGGGCTCTACCTGGAGAGAACTGCCTGGATCCTGCCTAAAACTCGTTACAGCTTTGCTAGCCTTCCTCTCCTGAAGATCCTCCTGAGTTTAAGGGCACAGTTCTTGCAGTTACTATGCATTCATAACAATGTGAATCCTAGGAGCTGTGTACGTGCTGTTGTGCTCTGAACTGTCAGGAGTACATTGCCCTGAAGCAGACGCAGCAGGTAGCAAATCATGGGTGAGCGCTGACAAGTGTCATGCTTGCCTACTTTATTCTTTCCTTCTTTTCTATACATTCTTTTTCTCTTAACACCATATTAATTAATTCCTTGCTTGCAGGCAAGTAGTGAGGTCTTGTGTAAATCAGGGTGTACAAATTACAGCTTGACTTCCTGTATGTTTGTACTGCTGTTGGGTGTTGTCACCCTTTTCTTTCTCAAAGCCCCGTGCCACAGGCACTGTGAAAACACTGTGAAGAGAGAAAAATAGTTACTAGGGACATGGATCAAAGTAGTTACCATTTCCTGTAGTGCTTTCTGCCACCCAGCATGTTGTAGAGTCTTCCAGTTTTTCTTCTCTGAAGTGCCATAGTAACAAACCTTTCTGTAAGAGGCAAGAATTCCCCAGACTTTGAAGGGAGGAAGCTGGCTCTGTCTTAAATGAGGAATAGAAAACTGAATTGCCTGACCATGTATCTTCTTTCACATTCCATCACATTTAGTGTACTGTACGGCTTCACTGTATTTTCCAGCCTTAGGCAGCTGTATCTGTTTTTAAGGGATATTGCCAGCTGGACAATGGAATCGGATGGCACAATGGGGTTTTCTATTTGGAAATCCTGAATCATGAAGGTGACATTGTTTGTGATTTCATTAGAGCCATGACGTAGCACCAGCCCAGCATACTGAGCAATCCCTGCTTGAGAAGGAGAGAGCAGCAAGGTGAGCACATTTAGCTGAACTGAAATCAGAGGGCTTGCACTATACTATTAGCCATTTTCTTCTGCAAACACAGGAAACTTGCCCAAAAATGTTAAAATGCCCACTGCTCATCTGGATACATACACTGTAGGTCAGGGGAGCTGTGTTCCCTCTGAGACCTCTCTTGAAACATGGGTTTACTCAAATTTTGCCTCTGGTATTGCCCCAGTTTGTGCTTCTTTTCTTTCCAGAATGAAACTCACCAGTCATGTTTTCATTTGTCTGTTTTGCTTCTTAAACTGTGAGCACTAAACTGTGAGCATGGAATAATAAATAGAAAAAACCTCTACTCTTTAATGTCAGGTGGAAGAATTGCTAAACAATTAAACTGTGTATATATATCTTCACAGATTATATTTTATAAATCACGCTTTTTTAGCTAAATATTTATAATTAAATGTTTTTATACTTTACAACAAAGCAGATAATTTCATCTTTCAATTATTTCTCCTGTTGCTGAAATGTACAAATAAAGCATTGTTATCTTCTGCCTTGTCTGTGGTTTATCTTAGGTCCCTGACTATACCATTTTGTTCACAAATTACAGTAGTACAGTAGATCCCCAAGACTCTGTCTTGACTTGGATGAATGAGGGAAGTATTCTCAGGCAGATGCTCAATAGCACTTCCTCTTCTGTGCAGCAGTTCTGGTGTAAAAAGCCCTAATGTTTGCAATTCCTCAGAAAGGGACATGGCTGTTTAAATGTTTGAAATACTGTCCACTGCTAAATGCTGACATCTGAAGGTTTTCAGCTTTCCATTATCTTAAAATAGCCACTGTCTCAGCTGTGGTAGTGCCCCAGATGGGACCTGGGCAGGTTGCTTCAGCTGCGTTTCTCTTCACATTTCTTCCTTCTGCATGTATAGAAAGGAGGGAGGGAAATACATGGACATCTGAAAATGGGTCCAAGCATCTTGTTCCTACTGTTGCTGATGTGCTAAGCTTCACTGGCATGGTCAGTTTGGGAGAGGGAGGGTGTGCTCAGGAGGAAGTTTAACAATGCATCGTTTCAGGTATAGTCCAGTGGTGAAATGGAAGATGTGAATAATTTATCCAGTGTGACTCCTGCTCTGTGCATTGTCAGCAGTTGATGCTGTGTGTCTGTGGGCCATTGGGTCTCGGAGGTGAGTTAAAATCAGGATGAAGGCTCCTTAGTCTCTGCTTCCAAGGAAAACTGCAACACTGCAGCTTTTGATTTTCTTCTTTCCACTGCTCACTCGTGCTGCTTTGCACGTGCAGCTGTGTGAGGAGCTGGGGGCAGCAGGAGGAGAGGGTGGGAAAAGGGCTTCCAGTGGTTTTATTCCAACAGATGCCAGTCGACTTCAGCTGACAAATTTCAATGAGGAAATGAACAAAGTGTGGTAGTTGTGTTTAGCTCAAATAGGTGCTGTTAGCTGCAGCCTTCATTCAGTGCAATGAACAGTAAGTGCTTTTGGGTGTGCGTTTATTTTGAATTTAGCTTTGCAAAAATTGACATTGGGAAATTAATTGCATTCTAAATTGCTCTGTTTTGCTGGCAATTATTGGATTGAATAATGATGTCATTAGGTTATGCAAAAGTACTTAAAATTGCTTAGCAAAACCTCCCATCTAATACTGCCTGACAATACTTAATTGTATTTACCTATAATTAGCATATACGATCCTTGATCCTCTGACCTTTTATGCCTGATGTCACCACAAGTGGTTCTTAAAGGTCGTGGCAATCCCAACTCTTTACTGATACCTGCTGGTACATCAATACTGGTCTGGCATTCCTGACATGCCCTAAGTGGCGCCAAGTAGAGAAGCCTGATTAAAAGCCTGTTGTGCTTTTGGGTCTTTCCCTGAAGAGAAAAAGACTTGCCTCAGGTCACTCATCTCCTAGAATGGGAACTCCAGATGGTCATTGATCCCTTGAGGGTTTTTGCTTAAAGTTTCCCAGAGTAGAAGATGTACAGTAGAGAAGTCACTACCTCTTCAGCCAGCACTGAGGATGGCTTTAGCCTGTGTGGATACACAGACCACAGCGTGTTTCTCAATGACGCTTCTGTCATAGGCATTGTTGTTGGCTTCAGGGGGGACAGTGTTTGTGGCCTAAAAAGCACAGTGTAAACACAGTCAGGAGAGAAAGGGAAACAATACGATCAGGTTCTTCTTGGCTTAGGGTTCAGGGTTTATCTGTGAGGATTAAGGTGACCAAATCGTATTTTAACCTCATGGGAGCACCCAAATAAATTCCTTCCAAGACGGACTGGAGTAACTGAAGTGCTTTATTGTTGCTTTTCAAACTCAGCTTGTCACATGTGGGAAAGATCTTAAAATAATTGTGTTGCAGAACTAGCAGTGTGTTTGCGGTAGTCTGTCTTTTAAGCCGTCTGAGGGTGATGGATGTGTTGAAGTGACTGACTTGAAAAACCTACAGTTGAATGTTCACCTGCCTGCCTTGTCTGTTGCTTTTATTATTTTTAGGGATGTGCCAGAGGACATGGAAAAATGGGCTGTTGGGAAGGCATTGGCGCTTCTTAGACAGAATCTCTGATATTTTGACAAATAGGAGAGCCACTTTTCCAAATAACAAAAAGTGGGGGTGACAAGGGGGGAAACATGACAGACTGCTGCATCTTCTGAGCTGCTTTATGCCGTTATTTACCAATTCAAGGCTGTGCTCTGTGTTTGTAGTTCCACTGTTGTAGTAAAGGAGGCAAGCTAGGGTGGGTGAAAACAATGGGTCAATGAGGAAGTTTTTAGTCTGTTAGGGATGTCACTTACCTGTATGTGGGGTTTTAACAGTGGGGATGAATTGGCATGGAAAGCCAGGGCTCTGAAGTACACCATGTTCTCGGTATCCAGACTAGCTGCTGGGGTATTTCATGCCTACATTGTATCAGCTGAAGTCCTGTAATTGAAACATGTAGGAATTTAGCCCCATGGGTACAATACTGAATTCTTATGACAGTCTCCCTGTTCTGTTTGAATGAGTGTTGTGGTGGATTTAAGCTGCATCTGCTATTACCAAGCCCCAGGAATTCATCCGAGTTTCCTTAAGGTATTTTACGAAAATGCCAAGTTCTGCAAATGAGGCATGCTTCACACACTCCCCATTTCTTCTGTCTCAGTAATACAATGTTTGTGCTAACTGGGATAAAAAGTTTCCCGCAAGTGCTAAACTGCTCCCATCTCAGACGAAGCTAGCCTTGGAACATATGAAAACGTTTTTGAGTCCCCAGACTAACGTTTGATAAGTAGAGTAACAAGGTGCAGCCATTTCTGCAGTGAAATTAGAAGTTCTTACTGACAGCTTCAAAGACAGCGCTGCCTCTCTCCCTCCCCACACTGTTAGCAGTTATTGCCTCAAGCTGTGTGACGACAGCCAGGGGGATCAAATGCAGCTTATCAGAGGCCAGCCTTTTGCTAAAGGGAGCTTTGCTTTTACATGCCAGCCTCCCTAAAGGAGGAATTCAACTCTAAGATTTTCGGGTGAAGTAGTCCTGTGTTGTTCTAAGCTAAAAACAAGCCCCAAGAATTAGAGGCTTTCAACCCATTAGCTCAGAAGAATCGCTTGTGTTCACTGTTGCATCAGTTTTGGCTGGTGTTCAGTTCACAATGACAAGTATTTATTCACCTAGAAGCAAAGGGAGAAAGCTACATGGACTGTGGCAGAAATCACAATTGGGAGTGAAATTGTTTCAGCTGAAAACGGTTGTAACTTCAATAGCACGTAACAGCCAAGAGTAGTTTTTTAGGCTGAAGGAACCACATGGGGCTATTCTGCATCATAGACTAATATGGGTTTGAGGACTAAAAATAAAGCAGTATTTTTAGCAAAAAAATTGAGCTTGTCATTTTCCCCATCAGGAAACTCAGAGTAAAAATATGTGCACCTAATGCCCTTTCTCTGTCAGTGTCAGCATCCTCCTTCCCAGCTGTATCCCACAGCAGCATCCCTGCAGGGCTGCTCTGGTGCACAGGTGAGAGTGAGTCTGACCCCCTTGGCACCAGGGATACTATATGTACTTAAAACAGGGCTGCTTCCCAGAGGTAAGGGGGATTCCTATGGTCTTGTAGTGCCACCAGTAAAGCTTAGTTACCTGCATGTAAGCTAATGGGAGAGAAACGGTAAGGCTGCAGGTGAGAGATTATACCTTGAGAAAGATATCTACTGCATGGAAAAGGGCTTGGAGTATTGTGAGTGTTTGCTTAAAGCTTTAAAAAATACTTAATATCTATGGGTGTGGATAATTATGGAACTTCCTGCACATGTACCAAAGACATTGCAACCAACCCTGGAAGAACTGAAGTTAGAAAGTGCTATACTTCTATACAGTGCATTGATACTAAGACCAATAAGCAACATAGCTAAGGGCCTTTGAAGGAAATTCCATACAAGCTTTCCTTGATCACCGTAATGGGGTCAAAATTCATGACCAAATGGAAAACTGTTTAAGGCATTTTTATAGTGATACCAAAGTCCTGCCATGGCTTAGAGGGCAGAGTGTAAAAAGCATTATGTCTCTTCAATTGGTTTTGTATTATAAGCAGAATCTTTCTGTGAAGTCTTTAAATGGAATAAGTACAGGAAATTAAAAACATGAATTTATATTTGTGTACCTGTATAGCAAAAAGTTGCAGGCAGTTTCTTGTTTGGCCTAGATCTGTGTCAAAATAGGAAGTTTAATAGTTGGGTGATTGAATTGGGTTTGGTGAGAGTCATTTGGGGTTGGGGTGGGATTTTTTTTTAAATTATTTTTTTCTTAATATTGTTTTTAATTTCTCTAACTTCTGTCTTGAAAGAAAGCTGTGAAGAGCAAAATCAGGTTATAGTAATTTTCTTTTGGGGAGAAGTCACTAGCATGTGATTAAGCAACATGAAATCTTAAATGGCATTAGTGGTGCACAGTAGATTTAAGAGGACAGCAGGGGAATGCATTTATGTGAGAGCCTTGTATACTATTATTTGTCTCTATGCTACCCCTGCTAACCCCTCAGCAGTGCGCTTGGATCTAGCAGCGATCTTTGAATGGAGGAAGCTTTGACAGTGAAATAGCTTGTAAACCAGGATTCCTTCTGGCTGAGGTTGTCTGTACTGATATCTAACTCCTGCTATGGGACTTGGAGCACCCTGCTCTAGTGGAAGGCGTCCCTGCCCGTGGCAGAGGGCTGGAACTGGGTGAGCTTTAAGACCCCTTCCACCCAAACCAGCCTGATTCCATGACGACGAGCGCTGCTGCAGCATGGACGCAGCAGGGGGCAGTAATTTACCTCAGCGGCAGAGGCGCTTGGCACCAAGCGGTCGGTTTGAGCCCAGGCGGGAGTGTGAGGCACTCATTGAGGTGCCCGGGGTTCACCCGCTGCCCCGGTAGAGGAGGCAGGGCGGGAGGAGCAGCCGATCTCACGGGGAAGCCACCAGCGCCGACCCGGCTGCCGGCGCACAGCGGGAGGCTGCAGTGCGCCACTGCCTCCGGCTGGGGGCGCCCGCTTTCCCGCGGGAGTGAAGGGCGCTGCGCGCACAGTTGCGGTGCCGTCACGCGGGCGGGGACGGGAGTGCGGGCGGAGTAGAAAAGGGAGCACCGTCTCCCATCCGGGTTCTCCGCGGCGGAGGCAGATGGGCGGGGCTTTGCCTCACGTGACGTTGCGTGGCGGCGCGACCGCCATCTTGTGTTGTTGGGGCTGAGGAGTCGCTGTGGTCGTGAGGGACTCTCCGTCCGGGAGCGCAGGTAACGCCGTCCCGCCGGCTCCCTGCCCCCGGCACCGCCTCGGCCGCTCCCGCCATCTCGCTGCCGCTGCGCTCC
>JANHGB010044878.1:40055-57958 GCA_026283785.1 Coracopsis vasa
GCTTCTTGGCAGCGGAGGACGGTGTCTGTCAGGCGACGGCAGGGCGCCGCGGCTCCTCAGTCCCCCCGGGGCTGGCACCTGCGTCCCCGGCGCTGTCTCCCCTCACACTGACCCTTGTGAACTCGCTCGTCCTCTCGCAGCCCAGGGGAAGCGGGCCTGTGCTCCGGCAGCGCTTGCATTGAAGCCGCTGTGTGCCCTGCTACGAGCACGCCCAGCCCTGTCACAGGCTGAGGAAGGAGGGAGCTCATCGAGCATTCGAGCCTTCCCCCCATCCCCCAGGCAGCAGGGTGTTGGGAGCAGCAATGACCAGCAGTGTTTGACTGCAGAGGCCTTGGCAGGCTGAAGAGAACATCGATCAGGATTGTGTACGTTTGGTATTGATCCAAGACAAGTAGTTTCAGTGTCAACAAAGCAGTCTCCGCTTTTTCAGTTCTGTGTAATTGCGCTTTAAAGTGGGACAAGTAGTAGGCTGACAGGAGATGATGCCAAGTAGTACTTCTGAAATAAAACCTACATTTTCCCCAGTAACCTTCAGCTCTGAGTTCTTACTTTGGTGCTGTAATGGTTTATCTCTTGTCGTTCTTAAGTGTCTGTTTTCTTGGGTGGGAGGGGAAAAAATTCTGGTTGTGTTTTTCTGTCTAACTTCTTGCTCCTCATTCTATTTTCTTGCTTCAGGAGCTGACTTGGGCAAGTTCCTGGAAAGTACGTGTGAATTCTTTTTTTCCCTTTCACATAACTGCTTGTTGCTTTTGTTCTTAAGAAACTTTTTAATGAACATAGATTAATTTGCTGCTTTGTGAATAGGACTTTTAGTAGATGCACAGTGTGATAATTGGGAACCTTTGTGAACAAAATTGGTTGCAGTTGTCACAAAAGCTTTGCTCTGGTATTTTTGAGCTCTGCTATTGGGTGTTGGCTCCAATAGATAATAAGAGTTTTAATATTACAAGATATTAGAATGCTTGCCATTAACTTGAATAGGAGTCCTTTAAACAGTTAGCTGATGCTGAAGTGAAAATGTGTGCTGTGATCAGCCTGGGGGGTGTCAACAAAAACAGAGTGTCCATTGCCTCTTCTGCACCATCTTCATTCCCTAGGCTCATGTATTTCCACAAGTTAACTGATGTCAGGGGTCACATGTGGAAGTGTTAATTTCTTACTGAATGTGATAAACCCCAAGTTTCTCTCTAATAGACAACTGTATTAAAAAGGAGTTGGAGATTTATCCATGGGAATTGAATGTCACTTCAAGCATGACCTGCTTCTTGTGTTGAGACTTCAGTAGCCCCTTTTCAATATCTGACAACATTGTGTATAAATACTAGGTTTTCATAATGATTCCCAGAGCTGCTCAGGCTCTTACTGGCTCTGGATACATGAGGATACATGAATGTATTTATCTTAGGACCTTTTCTGAATGGTTAAAGCAAGAGCATAGAACAAAAATGCAAAGTAATTATGTTACAGTGATGATTTGTTTCACAGGGTAATTAAAAAATAATTTGATACCACAGTAAAAACTTGGACTCTTGCAGATCCTCTTTTCACTACAGATGTTGATCTTAAGAGGACTGTGAGATAGGAATATCCTGAGATACTCCTGTTAGTGTGTTGTGAGTTTTTTTTTTTCTTGCCTTCCTAAAACATATAGTAAATGAAAAATGCAATCTTTATGTTGATGTGGGTAGAAAAAAAAATGCTTGAAAGTAGAGACATGAGTGCTTTACAGCTAACTTAGTTTTCCCAACTGTTTTGCTGCTTGATTGAGGAAAAGACTGTGTGTAAAACAGAAGTACAAAGGAGATGATTTTTTTTTTGGGGGGGAATTTAGACTAAGCACCATTGTGTCATTTCTCCTATGCTTTCTGTCTCCAAAGGCCAGTTGCCTAAACATAGTTCTGTCACAAGCTGGAGTTTCTTATACCTGAATGCAAGATAAAAGTTGGCAGCTCTTTTAAGATCTATAGATACTTATTTTTTAAGACCCCCCTCACCTAGCTGTCAGTCATATGGAACATCTGACTGGGGCAGCTGACTGGCTGAAGAGGTGCTACCTGCCTCTGCTGAAGGATCTTTCTATTTAAACATAGAAGGTAAACATTGGTTCCTAGTAATTGATGAAGGTGAGACAGGCGCCCGACCGTGGTCTTTTCTTGCTTCTCTGCCACTTCCTTTAAAGTAGTTCAAGGCTCCAGCTTTTTTTTGTTTGAAACACCAAGCATCTGAAATCTGATTCTGCCCACTTCTGTCTGATCTTGTAAGTTCAGGTAATTATCAGATATATGTTTATTACTCTTCATTTAGGTTTTTAAAATTGCTTCTTAGGGCTTTTAAGGTGTGATTTTATGTCTTCTGATAGTCTGATTTAGAAATAAGTTCCTTTTCCTAGCATTTTTTTCCTTATTTTTCTGTGTTGGTTTTTACTTTCCCTCCTCTCAGTGCTTCTGCTCAAAGATGAGTAGAGATAAGCTATATTTAGTTCATGATTATAGATAGAGCTAAGGGGCAGAGCAATAAAATTTCTCCTCACAAGTGTAAATGCACAGGCCTAATCTGCCTTCTCCTTTCTACGTAGCTTGCTATTGGATGCTTTGATAAGGGGAAACTCACCTCTCTGTTACTGAAGAAGTGTTTGTGTTGGAAGGGACTCTGTGTGGTTTTCTCATCCATTTATTTTAATTCAGAGAGTGACATTTGAAACTCTAGGTGTGTAAAACGCTGCAGGGGTGATGGTATTTGGTTTTACAGGAACAAAGTCAGTTTTCAGCCCAGCTTAGCCTCTCCTTTCCTCTCTTGCAGTCAACTCCTGAACATTTTTTGGTTGCACAAATGATCTGGCTTGAAAATTGTCAGAACTGAGAAATCTTAGGAAGTGTATTCAAGGTGTATGTAAGTTATGAACGGAATGAAGAAGAATTAAGTGTTCTAAATTATAAGGTCTATATAACATTGGCCCTCTTGTGGTTGTTGGTAGTATATATATGTGTGTGTGTATAGGTGTGTATATGTATATATAAAATATCATGTAATTTATCATAGTGATGTTTAGTCTTTTAGCTCAGATGGTGACGGGGGATGGTAGCAGACTGAGGTCTTTCATTTGCTTTGTTAATAGCCGAGATTGCCACAGTGTGTTGATCACAAAATGGTCCACTTCTCTTTTTTATAGAGGGAGGGCTGCCAGTCCATTCTCCCTAAGGTGGTTAAACATTGCTTGAATATAGAAACTGTAGCAATGGCTTGCTGTGTGTGCAGCGAAACCAGGCTGCCATTGAAATTCGTATGTCCCTCTTGTGTTTTGTTTTCTTTGGGGATGGAGAGGATGCACAGAATTGTTTTGATACGTCTGAGGTTTTTCATCAAGAATGAAATGTGTGTGTTTTCAGGAGTTAACCTCTCCTGTAGTCCTTACAGCTTGTAATATATAGAAGCTGGACGTCCAGACCAGGACTGTGGAGAAAAACAGAAGGGATACCAAGAGTTTTATAGAGATATTAGAGTCTATAGGTCAATGAGAAATTCTGATGGACATCTGGAAAATTTCTCTTAAAATGCTGCCTTGTTGGCAATGTCTTTCAGATCATTTAGTGAGTGTTGTGTGAGGGCTTTTTTTTTTTCTCAATTAAAACTGTGCATTATGATTTTGTCTCTTCTGCCATATATTTTAAAAAAGGCAGTTAAGAAAGAATGATTACTTGATCCCTTCAACAGTGGTTCTTGTAATTTGTCATTATAAACTGGTAAATGAGTTTATGTATAACATGTCAGGAAAATAAACGGTTAGAAAAATGTTTGTATGTTAAATAGGTGTTATTACAGTGAAAGCAAGCATGATGCATTGCACTTGTGAAGGTAATGTTTTGTTACTAGTATTTGGTCCTTTTTATTTAGTGGAGGAATACTTGTTTCTAATCGTGGTTACTATGCAATAATTTTTTTCTTTTTTTTTTTCTTTCCCCCTCCTGTCATTGACAACAAATTTAAGTACTTTGCATTCCTGTGATGAAGATATTGGTTTGTGTGACTGTGAGATTCAGAGTGTGTAGATGTCCATGTGTACGTAAGATTGGGTAAAAGCAGATATGCGGTCTGTGTATGGTGTAGTGAGCCAGGTCAGATTGGAAGAAACAGAAGGAAAGAAGATGCTGTGCCCTGTAAAAATTTCTTTGGGTGAGCTTTTAGGATGGTGATTTATGTAACTTTAGACTTGAAGTTAGAATGTCATGTGGCAAGTAGCTGGCATGACTGGCAAGTAATGGATGTATGTGCAGTTTTGGGTTTTCTAAACCGCATGTGGTAGGATCTGAGGAAGATTTGGGTTGGAAGAAACCAGGCTTTGGTAGTTGTTAGCTCCAGCCTCCTGCTCAAAGCAGAGCTGATGTCAGTGTTAGACTGAATAACGTGTGTGATAGAAAGTGAGTGAGGCTGATCATGGAAGTAGCATATGATAAGGTTTTTAAGTAAAAGCTTACAATTGGTTTAATAAACTGGAGGTCCAGTTCAACTACCATTAAAACCAGTGGAAGCTTTTACATTAGGCTAATTTAATGCTGAATCATCTGTATATGTAATTTTCTCTATTTATACTAGGCTTTAAGAGTACTAAGGCAGGATCAGGACATCACAAGTCAGCTTACGAAGAGATGACTCTTAGATCAAAACAAGTGAATAGCAATAGTAACATAAAGAGAAAAAAGTGATAAGCCATTAAAAAGTGTTGTGATTCATATGTAGTAACAAGTTAGCTTCTGACTTACTGGTTGATGAACATATGTAATCTGATTCATGCACAAATTCTCTCTGTTAAGACCTTTTATTAGACAGTTTCTCAGTGCTGAATATTTGTTTCCTTAAGTATAGGACATTTCAGAACCATATGAGTAAGAAACCTGAAGAAGGGGTGGGGGGAGAGAATTTCTACAAACCCCAAAGAAACTGCTTATGTAAATGACATTTAAAAACAAAACCAGAAAACTTCACAACAACACATATCTGTTAATTCGATGAATGTTTTCAGTGAAGGTAGTCTGAAGCTATGTTCTGCCACTATGAATAGATGTATGGGCTGTATAATGTGTGTGACAAGCGGGAGAGAGGTGCAGCAGTGTGATTTTGGTTCCATTCATGCAGTCTGGCTGCTGGCCTTGTTGAGGAGCAGGTCAGCATCCTGACCTCTAATGTCTTGTGGAATGCACACACTAAATACCTACCAGCAAATTTTGGATGTGCAAGGTAAAGAGATGTGGAAGTGATTTTTCGGTTGGAAAACAAGAATGCTGGCAGGATTTTGGAATAGGACTTGGAATGAGAAGTGGTTTGTGTTCCAGCCAGTGGCAGGGCCAAGGGTGTGGTCCCTTGACTGCTTGGAACTTAATCGCTGGTGTCTGGCTTTGGCTGGAAGTCTTGTAATAAAGGTGGAGGTCACACTGCTTTCTTGTGGAGAAACTGAGGAAAGCTTTCATGTTCTTGTGTTCAGGTGAAGCAAGAAGTGGATAGCTTTCTAACCACCCAGTTCACAATAGTAGGTAGGAAAGGAGGAAAACATCTGGAATTGTGATATTTCATGTTCCTTTATTTTTCTTGGATTTTGTTAGGTGTGTGTATCTCCTTAGTTTCTTTTGTCATCCTATCCCAGAAGAGTTTCAGTGCCTAGTTCTTGTGTTTGTCATTCTTGACTGCGGTGTAACATATTGCAAGTTACAGTGCTCCATGAAGCTTTAGGGGGATCTGTATAAAGGGAGTAGGGGGATGTCAGTTTGGTATTGCCATTTGGGAAAGTCATGGGCAATTTTTAATCAAAAACTGCTGAGAGATCAAAAGACTTTTGCAATGATTTGAGACAGGAAGGTTAGAAGACTTTAGGAGATCTAAAAATGTAACTGTAATATTAGAGGTGTAGTTTCTGGAGAAGTGGATGGTTTAGACATTGTTCCCTTAGGAAAAACTTCCTCTTGGCACGTGAAAATACCTTGAAAAATTTACCGCCTTTGTCAGGATAAAGGCTTGGTGAGCCAGAAGGGGCTATTGTGTAGCATCTTCTGTAATGTGACTAATGGGTTTTTTTTTTTCTGATTAATTTTTTGTTTAAACTAGAACATAATTTTTAGAAAATCATTTAGTGTTGACCTGAAAACAGCTTTATCTCTGAATGTCTTGCTTCAGTCCTTTCACTGAATAAGCTAGGATCTTCAGCCTTTCTTACCTGCATGGTAATGTACAGACTGAGAAAGATAGTTTAATGTTTCTCAAAGCTCAGTAAATAGAGTTTTGGTGTGTGTGTGTGTGGGGGGGTTGTTTTTTGTTTTGTTTTTCACCCCACTGTAAGGAGTGTCTATCATGTTCAGTTTTTGAATATCTGATTTATCTTGCCTTTGTTGGACAGCAAAGCAGGACCCAGCATCCCTGCAGTAATAAAATCCACTCTAGATTTACTCTGTATTTCCTTATTTCTGTGTTCAGTATTTAGATCTTTAGTCAATGTTGTATGGTATGTTCCTTTTCAGCTGATTAACATCATAAATCTGAGACTGCTTTCAGGACTGTGCTTGTCCAGAGTAGTTGTGTATCACCTATGTTTTCTGCTTGAGAATCTTCTGATTGTATGCTTGGCCTTGTTAAATGCAGCCTGCTATACTGGACCTAGTAAGTGAATAACTCATAATGGTGTTGTTGATGTGTCGTTTTAATTTTTTCCCTTATCCATGTTTGTCATCCTCAGGTTTTAGAAGTTTTGTGGGCCAGTGTGACAGAGTCTAGAAAAGTGGAGGATAGCTTCTCGGATTGTACTCCCATTTGAGAATATTTTGCCTTCTGAGATATCTTGTAGATTCTTTAGAAGAGACGGTTAAAAGAAAAAGATAGGTTGTGATGATTTGGAACTTTTCATATGGTTCTGAATGATTTTGCCTCTTTTAGCATTCTACTTAATTGGAATGTTCTGCAGAAGTTAAAATGCATTTTGCCTGCTTGCCTGAGCAATGAATTACAAAACTATATTTTGATTAAATGTGTTCCATAACTCCATGTTAGCTGGTCTTAATTATGTCAGTGTCCTTTAATCAGTCTTGTCTGCTTTAGCCAATGATTAGTGTCAAACAGACTGGTAATGTAGCCACCTGAGTCATCCTGTTTACCACTGTACTTAAAAGGTGGCTTGCATATAGTACTGAGTGTTCTTTAATATTTCAAGAATTAAGAGAAAATCAACGTTAATTATTCAATCAACCTGTTAATTTTCTTTTAAAACACAGTTACTGGCTCTGAAATTAGCTCTAATAGCAGCCTGGGGAAGGTGAAGCCTTTCTTGAGGAAGGTGAAGTTTTATTGTCTGATGTAATGGTAGTATTGCATGGTGAAATACTGCTGTTAAATTCCTGTTCCAAGTTTATTTAAGGAGAACCCAGTTCCTTGTACTTAAATCTGCTCATGTTAAATTTCCGTTGTGTTCTTTGGTTCTCAAAATTTTCAGACAATTTCTAGGCTAAAAAGGCATTTGAAACCTACAGTAGCAACAGAACTAGCTTGAAAGGAAAGGATACTCTTCTATATAAACACCTCTGATCAAACAGTAGACTGCTTCATAATAAGGTAGCTGTGTACAGGAAGGATCAGTGGTATGTATTTTTTCCAAGGTTTAGGTTTTCAAAGTTAATAAAAAACCGAAGCAAGAAGACCTGAATGCAGTCATTGCTAGGTATCAGTTTATCTCCATCCAAAACAGCAAAACATCTTGGCTAGACAGATTGCCATGTGGTACAAGCTGACAGAATTTTCTAATAGAAATGTAGGAATTTACCATTGCCTGAAAATCTGTTGTGTAAAACTTGAGGTTGGGCAAAGTCTGGAAAACATGGCAATTCAGATCTTTTTTGCCTGTATGTTTTAAAAGATTAAAGCTTGTGACCAGAATATGCCACAGTAATTCTAGACCTTCCTTAGATTTTTTGAATGGAAACATCATCTTATTTTAACACACAAATTTAGCTGGTAGAATCAAGTTCCAGCTTGTGTCTGAAGCAGATGTTACTGAGAACTTTAATAGATTTGTCAGGTACTAAATAGCAAGCTTCAAAAAATAATTTAAAAACCCAAGAGCTTGGTAAACAACCTTTGTACCTAAAGCAAACCAATGAAATAAGTTGAGTGTTGCTGATAGCAACTTCTGCACCTATAATATTACCTGTTAATTGTGAGTGAAAGCCACTTAAAGGCTTAATGTTATTGGATTACACTTTGTGTCTGTTCAGAGGATGGACTTCTGACTTCCAAAGTACTAAGCTGCTGATAGAATAGAGAGGATATTTCTTCCCTTACCAGTCCACAGACTGATGGTGGGATTGATGCGATTTCTTCTCTTTCCAGTCCTTGATGCTGATAGTGGGTTGGTGACTGTGGTACAACTCCAGGAAAATGGGGTCCCAGTTCCAGTTTATGAAGTAATTCCACTTTTTTTCCCAAATACACAAGAAAACTGCAGGTATTTGTAGGGTTGCACTGGCACTTTGATCAAGGATTGCTCTGATTTGAAGAAAATCTTGGAGAAAAGGTTCCTCTTTGAAGGAGTGGTGGAAAGTCCTCAGGTAGCATTTTTGCCCAAGCAGTGGTGCTAATTGGACACTGTCAAAATATGTCCTCATTTTCTTGCTTCAGCTTGAGGCTGTCCTTAGGTGCTCTCACCCATATAAAATCTGTGGCTGTGCAGATTCCTAAATCAATAGCCATTAATTTGTAGAAAATCTTGATTTACAAAGCTAGCAGTTCAGAAAGGGCTTTTCCCTCCTCGAATCATATCAAGGAGGCAATGTGTTAGGTACGTATTGTGATTTGGCATCCTTGATTAATAAGGGGCAGCGTAGATCAAAAAGACCAAAATTAACATTTTGGTTATTACTACTGAAGTTTAGAGCCTAAGGAAGCTATCTAGATAATAGGCATCTATCATGATATAAATCATGCTTTTTACTTGGTCAAAATTATTAAATTTATGACCTGATCATTTATTCCCTACTATTAATTCCTCACCCTTTTTCTTGCTCCACCCTGACTCTTCATTCTCATGATGCAAGTGCTGCATAGTCCACCCCAGCTTGCCTTTCTGGTTAGTACAGCTTCTCCTTTGCACACCAGCTGTGTGTGTTGTGCAGTTCCTGTCAGAGGTTCCTCTCCAGTTTGGCTTCCATGCTCTCGCCTTCAGGCTGCTGCTTTGTGAGCCAGCAGAAACAGCACATGGTTTCTACTTTCCATGTCTGCTCTGGCATGGCTAAGTGTATTCTTCTTGCACACACAGTCTGGTGTTCTTGAACCTCTGTTTCCTGTTCCTCTAACCCCTTCCTCCCAAATTGTTACCTGTTTCCAGAGTGCCTTCTTTCCAAAGGTTTTCTCTCAGCCTTGCTTGTAATGTCTCTTTCATGCATGTTTTATTTCTGGGTAATGTTGCCTGTAATGAGTAAATTTATCTGTTAAACCTACTCAAATAATACACAGTTCAATTGTGTACTTCTTTTTTTTATTGTTCAGCTGCAATTCATCCATTTACAGGTTGTCTTGCTTTCAATTCAAAATTCATACAGGCAGAACTTCTAGGGAGGAAGTAACTTAGCTGAATGCAATCTGAATCTTACCTGAATCCTCTTCCACAGAAGAGTAAGCCAGCAAAGAGTTCCCAAAACAAACTGTGGTGTCCAAAACGAGGGACAAGAAAAACGATTTTGCAGCTCAGTGGGATGAGATTAGCAGGCTTTGAGTATGCTTGTAGATAATAAAGTGCTTAGGAATCTAGGAGAGAAAGATGACACAGTATCCTCAGGTTTTGGGAAGGAAACCCAGAGATGCTGAAGAGGGTGGGGCCCAGTGGTTCCAAAACCAGTAAGGTGCTTGATCCTAACTGGTTTTTAGAGCTTTATCCAAGCATCTGATGCTTTTCAGCTGTATTTTCATTGCAGTTTAACATAAAAGTGCTAGCCTTTTTAGTATTACTGATACTAAGCTAGCTTTGATGTTAGAAGCTAAAGATCCCTGGTGATCCACATGAGTTGATGTGAAACCTCTTCCCCGTTGCCACTCTCCAGCAGAAGGATTATAGGCATTGCAGGAAGCGAAGGGACAGTCATCCAACTAAGGCTAGTAGCAATTGTGTTAGAGGCTTGTCTCTCCTAAAGTGTGCATGTTGGTTTGCCTGAATTGCCCCACAGTATTTTCACACGGTGTATGTCTTCTGTAGGTACCTAACCTTGTCTTTTGGTTTTCAGAATAATGAATGGATATGCCATGAACATTCTAATGAGCTGTTGGCAGACCAGAATCAAATTAGGCCTGTGAGAATGGCTGGATATTTTCTGTATTAGCTTTTGGCTTATGAATCCCATTTCATTATTTTGGGTTATTGTGAAAATCAGAATATGATTTATATATAAATTACATTGTGTATGGGGGAAAAAAGTTAATGTGTCATGTAGTAAAAATGCATGGGCCAAATGTTGGTTGGTAGGTTTAGGCTGCAGAGAGTTTTACAAATATTTGTAATCTTATGCTCAAAAATATTTGGGTAAAAACTGCTCAAGCAGTTTTAACGTTGTTTGGGTTTTTCTCATTTTCTAGCTTTCAGGCTGTTTATTATTTTGTTTTCTAACTTAAATGTCATTACTTCAGTAGTGCATATATATATGTGTAAGAAAAAATGAAAAAAATGGCTCCTTTGTTTTTGTCTTTTTATTTTCTTCAGTAACTAATGCCCTTTCCGTTTCTAACCCTCCACGTTATATTTCTCTCATCTGTCACCTTTTCATGCAAAGTATAGACAAATTTGTGGAGCTCCTTAGTTAGTCCTTGTTCTGATATGGCAAAGCTCCCTACCAAGCATGTATTTTTATGGGTTCTTGAAGGCTAATCAACCAGTTTCTGTAGGTGATGCTTCAAATCCTTTTTTTGTTTGGGCTTTGGCTACATTGTGCTTGATTTAAAAAAACTAAAACCCCTTCCTTTGCAGATCTGGACTTTGCCATTGCTGGAAGAAAAAGAGGAGCTGTATTTTCTTACTGCAAAAGACACTTCAAAACTGCCTGGGCTGTACGTGGCTCTCATAGACAAAACTTCATAGCCTTCCCTTAGTCTTGTTCTTTCCCTCCAGTATGGCTTCATGTGCTGTCATCCATAGAATCTTGGTATATAGGAACTTGGCCTGACCTTCACTAGCATTTGCAGGACCTTGACTGATAGGAATTAAAGTAGCTGAAGTCTCAAGTCACGCATTTTTTTGCTTAATAAAACCAAGAATGAGAGAAACTCATCTGCCTGCAGATGTAGGAGGGTGTCACAGCACTGGATGTACTCAATCTTTAGAGGGCTTATTTTCAAGAATGAGCAGTGGAGATTTCTTGAATACTGTGCCACGCAACTGGCAAATCTTTCTTGCTGTAATTCTAGTGGCGTTTTGATCCTCTTGTAATTGTCAGGAAGCTGCAATTCTCTTAATTAAGCATTACTGTTCTTGCAGAAGAGGATTATGCATCAAATTCTCTGTTTGGTTGTCTTGCAGTCACTGATTTGAAAAGGGGCTGTTGGTACAAATTGTTTCTTCAGATGCTCTGATCCAGTGTTAAGAAAGAAATCTGGGGAAGAGATCTTGATGCAGTTACTCCTGTATTAGTAAATT
Organism: Coracopsis vasa; assembly: GCA_026283785.1. Classification (NCBI taxonomy): domain Eukaryota; kingdom Metazoa; phylum Chordata; class Aves; order Psittaciformes; family Psittacidae; genus Coracopsis; species Coracopsis vasa. The sequence goes on from JANHGB010044878.1 coordinate 51,706, forward strand.
AAGTATTGGAGAGTTGAAATGGATTTCTTAAAAAAAAACAACCCAAAACGCAAAAAAAACCAAACTCAAAAAAACCCCAACCCCTAAATAAATAAATAAATTCCACATGGTCAGGGTTTTTTTTCATGTCTTTGCATGGCCAGATGTGCTTTTGTATTGTGAAAAAATTCATGAAGGACTGTGTTAATTAATCAGTTTTCATAGAAACCATTTTTTATTTTCCAGATTCACGCTTCTTAAAAAACAGGAATATAACAGGAAAAAATGGCAGCAGAAACTCAGACACTTAACTTTGGGCCTGAATGGTGAGTTTTTCTCTTTTGAGACTCTGGAACCTTGTCTAAAACTTAAAATGATGATTATGAATTCCTGTCCTTTGGGACTGAATTGCTCATATCCCACTCGGTCTTACAATGTTCCACGCTGCTTTACCTCAGTCTCTGGCCAGTGACTGAAAGCAGTATTTACTTTTTTAGTGTACTATAGAGTATATATAGTATACTTAGTATATATATGTTTAGTATATATAAGTAATACTTTTTAAATTGGCATTGTGTATGAAATTAGTTGGGTTCCATGTTATGGTAAATGCATAACATTCACATGGCCACCAAGTATCTGAGGGAGGAATGATGTTTATGATCCGTGAGGCATGATCTTGTGTCAGCTGTTAGCTTTTTGGCTTGTCTGACATGCATTGTTCTGACTTTTGATAAAGAGTAATTGCACAGATGTGGTATTGTTCAATATTTGTTCCGGTTTCTTGTTAAAGTGTTGGTGGCTGCAATTATAAGAATTCTGGATGGTGTGGTTTCTAAAGAGCATGTGATGAAATTATTACCAGAGTAACATAGTCACTGTTGCTGACACATTTGTGTATACAATGTACAAAAATTGCAGAGTATTTAACAAAGAAGCAAGACATGATTTGCGGCCTGGGAAACAACGAGAGAGCTCAGTCTATTTTGTTAGATTGAAAGAACGTTAAAGAATGACTTTATCACTCTCTATAAATACACCCACCAGGCAGATATCTTATTCTGGAGTGCTCTTCAGTGTAGGAGACGGACAGGATTAGATTCATTGATGGATGGAAGCCAAAGTTACATTAATAAAAAGAAGGGGGAAGGCAACTCTAAAAAAGGCGCGTATTTTAACAGTAACTTGATTGCTGCATCATAGCGAGGGGACTTTAGTCTCCACTTAGTTTAAAGAAGAGGTTAGATTATGTATGAAAGTATATACTATACTTAAGTGAGTTACTAGATTTTTACAGGAATGACAAGATTCTGTAATTTATAATTATTCTTTTGGGTTGCAGTATATTCGTGTCTGTCATGTTTACTGCTTTATCACTTAATAGTGAAATTGACAGTCACGTTTCATCTGGATTGGAGCTGAACATACATAGCGCTGAGCTGTCAAATCGTTTGAATAATGCCTCTCCAGGCAGTTTTTGTTTGAAAGTGGTAGGCGAAGAAGCTGCCACTGGGTGGCACCAAACTAAAAAAATAAGATAAACATTTGACTTGCAAATTATTTTTTCCTTTCTGTTTAAAGAACAATAAATCAAAGCATCTTTTGATAATTAGGTGAAAGTTGGTCTCGGAATCAGTGTTTTAGCTTAGAGAACCTTTCTTTCGAAGGATTTTGTGATTGTTGAGGAGCATCTTCATTGTTTTCCTTGTTTGAGATGAACATCAAGGAGAATGTAGGGGAACGGTCTGGGTTTTGTTTTTTGACACACATCCTTTTGTAAAATGTTGCTCAGAACTTCGAAATACAGGGGGTTTGGGTAGCTGAGGAAATGATTATATAGAATGAGACTAATCCACATGTGAAGTGGGAATCATATCATACAACTGGAAGATGTTAACTGCAAGAAGTCAAGTAGCTTATCTGTGTGGGATGGAACCAAACTTAATAGCATATTTATCTATTACTGTAAGAACATCTCTGAAGTGAAGTGTGGCTGTATTTTGTCTATCCTTTTTATTGAGACACTAAGCTAAATGATGTATGCATGCTCTGAAAAATGCCATTAATTTTAAGTTCTGGAAAAGGAATTTGGAATACAGTAGGGTTCCAGAGACACCAGAGGTAACCTTATTGCAAAATTTACTGTACTAAGCTGTTTGTTAGACTTCATGGAACATCTGAATAAACTTTTTCATAGATCAATGCTAAGCCACACTGTCCCTGTTGGGGTAAGAATTTTTCTTGTCAAAAGGAAGCTGTTGTTGTTAGTATCTGTGGAAGATTTACAACTGAAATTTGTGCAATGTGAATAGCTTAGTCAAGGCTTTAGGTGTGCAGCTGGTTTGTTATATAGTAAACATAAGAGTTAGCCAGGGGATGAGCAATTCCTTGATGTGCTCATGGGAATATGTTTTGGTTTTTTTTTTTTCCTCCTCTCTCCTGGCTATGGGAGAAGTGAGGGAAGCTCTTTTACTCTTCTTGTTGAAGCACCAAGTGTTAGAGTTTTGAAGTTAGACTGTTAATATCTCTACTTTCAGTGCTGTATTTCTTTCATTTGTCAAATCTGTAAACATGCAGAGGGATGATAGCATGGGTGAGGACATGTTCTTCTCAATTCAGTAGTCATTGCTTTTCTGCTTTATTTTAGGCTGCGAGCTTTGTCTAGTGGTGGGAGCGTGACATCCCCTCCTCTGTCTCCGGCTTTGCCAAAGTACAAACTAGCAGACTATCGCTATGGGAGAGAAGAAATGTTGGCACTTTTTCTAAAGGATAATAAGGTGAGCAGGAAGAGGAAAAAGGCCTGATGTGTGTATGCCTAATGACAGCTTTGTGATTAGGAATAGTTATTTGTATTTTGTGCTTACGGACAAAGAAATCAGGTATCCCTTGGCAAAGATCAGAGGAGTTCTGATTGTGGTGTTTTTTTGGTGTATGTGTGCTTATTTGATCCCACTCATGTTGATTCTTTTTGCTACTTTAGCAGCAAAGCAACTTTCTGTACCCCTGAGAACAAAACAACCTGATTGCCATATTCAGTCCCACTGCCATAAATGACTGAGGGTTAAAGTCTCCTTGCAGCTGTGCAGATTTGCTTGCCTCAGTAGGGCTTTTTTTAATATAGTGTGAAAGTTATTTGGCTCAGCCTGAAAGGCAATAAATCATATTAGCAAATCCATCTGAAAATGGCAAGAACTGCCCATTTGTCTTGAGTTAAGGCAGTTCACTTTAGCAGGTAAGCAGCCCACTTCTCTGGGTCTAAAGGACACAAATACAATCTAGCACATGTAATACAAAAGAGCAGTGTAGAAAGTCAGGAACTTCCTTCTGGTTTAATTTCAAACAAAGGTTCTTAGTGATACAAAAGTCATGTTTCAGAGAGTGTTTCAGGCAAATGATTCGTATATTCTGCATTTGTAAACTGTAGATTATTCTGTAGATGGTGACAGGGGTTGGTTTATTGTTGCAGCAGGCATATAGTGACTTGGAAGTCTGAATCCGTCTCAGAGCCTTACCCTTGAGTCAGGGAGGGACTGCAAGAAGTTATGTCAGGTTGTGCCTTTAGCTTTGCATGTAGATGTGCAGACATACTTCCATGGTTTTTTTTACCCTACTGTGACTGTGCTGACATTTTCATACAGTGCTGGGAGCCCTTCGTTGCTTGTACACAGGTTCAAGGATGTTGAAATGTCAAGGATTTTTTTAAAGTTAAGTGTGTTATAGCTTAAAGCCATGTTTTAATGTGCAGAATTACCCTGTTCTGCTTTGAGAAGCTGTGATTTAATCCTTGATGTTATGCTTCGATAAGTCAGCCAGCCAGAGGTCATCGTTTTTTGCAATTCATGTATGTTATATCAGATGATGATAAGACCTCTACAGCTACAGCTGATTCAGAGCAACCTGTTAATACCTTGTGTTACTGGAAGCTCTCTGATGGTTATGAGTGGTCTGAAAGAATATTTTCTCCTTGTGTGTTTGCCAGAAGGGCATTATTATTAAATGAGTATGTCCTGCTTTTGATATGAATGTGCTTCCATGTTGTTGAATAATTCTAGTTACTGAGACTAAAAGGACTCTTGACACTATTTCTAGTCAATAGTCTCTATGTCTAGTCTAGATGTGATGTTTTTTTAACATGTATCTTGTACCCTAATCCTTTTTCAGTGGATCATCTGCAGTCTTTGCTGACTGAAGATTAGGCAAAGTTGCATCTCTGATTAAAGATACTCTGATTGAAAGCAGGAAGCCTTCTGCTAGAGTATACCTAAATGAAAAAAACAAACAAACAAAAAACCCTAGGTTGCTTTGCTTCAGTTAAAATTGGTAGAAGTCTTTATTTCTAGTATTGTGAACTAGATATTTTTGAAATAAATCCGTGTTGGCATTACTGTAGCTCACTTGGCTGTGATTGCAACTTCTTGTCCACATGTTCACGGTCACATCTGCTGATGGAGCTGCCATCTGATGATGGACTGATTAAAAATTAGCATGAAAATTTATTTTTATTTAAATCATCAGTGTTCTTTAGTTAATAAATCCATATCTATAGTTCCACTTTTTTTGTGGTTGTTTTATTGGACTTGTTGGTCATAAATTGGAAATACTGACTTTAAATCGAACACAGCCTCTGTGTTATATGTGGTAGCATTGTTAATACATAACAAAAGTAAAATACAAATGAAAATCTGGCCAAGAAGTTAAAGCAATACTTTTTAAATTTACCAGACAAAATTTTGCTTGGTTCAGTTTTGACCTGCAGTGGTGTGGAAGCTTGAACTCTGATATGTATAATCTTGATACTTTATGTGTTACAGTTGTGAATTGTGGATGCTTTGGATGTTTTGTCTATAAGAATTCTATTTCCGGGGGGGGGGGGCATAAATTTGCAGTGGAGTTATACCCACCCCCGGTAAATGTTATTGGAAGTACTGGTGTACTGGCTAGATGGAGATAGAGTTTTTATCAATCTGTGTGGCATCATCCCTGAAATGGAAGTACTTGGGTATATGTGTGTGCTGTTTTCCTTTCATACAGATACCTTCAGACCTTCTCGATAAGGAGTTTCTGCCTATTTTACAAGAGGAGCCCCTGCCACCACTGGCACTTGTACCTTTTACAGAAGAAGAACAGGTTGGTATCCCTTTTCCAAAAAATAAAAGCTTTACATTGTCATTAGTGTTAGTGAGCCCCCATTAAAAGCAAAGTTAGAGATTAGTAAATTTCAGGGAAAGAAATTATGAAAGGAAAGCATGCTGTGTTAGCATGAGGTTTAAATTCCATTCATGCTCAATTATTATCTTAAATTTGAACAAATATTTTTCATGCAATGTTCTGTTGATGGCAGACAGTCAACTTGTTAAATCCAGGGTCATCTTCTGGGAAGTAGTCCTGTTTTTTAAAGTGCACAGCATTTTCAGATCAGTGAGACTTTTTCTACGTTTTTTTGACCACCTTCTCTGCATGTTTGTAATAGAATTTCTGTAACTCCAGTTTCATGGTCTTTGGAGAAGTGTTTAAGTGTTATGACTGTTAACATCACTTAGGGAGGTGCAGTAATCTTAACTACTATGTGTGTAAGCAGTTGCTTGATTATGTCCTTGTTTGGTCTCTATAGGTATATAAGTAAGTGGTGAACAGGGTAAGTGTGAGAATATGTAGTCCACAAAGATTCCATTTCAAGGATGATTGACCTAAGTAGTTGGAAAGGCCTTGCTCTAAATTTGATTCTAGTACTGAAAACCTGCCCCCCTCTGGATAAATGCCTCTGACTCTTAATCTTTATGGCTGTCAGAACATCTGGTTTTGCAGTTGCTCTCTGGTTTGTCATGTTTTTACCACTTCAGAATACTTCTTAATAAAGTCTTCCCTTTAATGCTTTCTGGAGACCCAGAGGATGTGAACAACCTGTTTTTTATCTTGTCTGGAGGTCTTTTTCCGTCTTCATAACTCATTTGAGATGACAAAGGAAAGGCCTTATTTAAGCTAACGGGAATTCCTGGTGTTTGTTCCCCATAATGTAAGAAATATTCATCAAGAATCACGTTCAAAAGTGATCTTGAGGTGAATATTAATGGCTTTGCTGCTAGTCATGGTGCAGGCAAGTTCTTTTACCTAAGGTTGATAGGAATTTATATCATCATTGTGCCCCCTCTGTGCACAGTGAAGGTAGTATTATCCTCTCTGAACTTGAGGGATGGAGAATCTGTGGGTCCTGTAGAGGGCACGCTGATCAGAACGCATGTCCTTTGAGGTAGTGTTCAGTTGAAGCTGAACCTGT
>JANHGB010044878.1:58058-73810 GCA_026283785.1 Coracopsis vasa
TATCTCCAAACTCTGGATAAGCCTACACTTGAAATGAGTACATGGGCCCATAAACAGAGCCTGACCCACATTAATTCAGTATTATCCTCTCTGAACTTGAGGGATGGAGAATCTGTGGGTCCTGTAGAGGGCAGGCTGATCAGAATGCATGTCCTTTGAGGTAGTGTTCAGTTGAAGCTGAACCTGTTGGGCTTACTCTAGGCTTGGATTCAGAGCAGTTCTTGCTTGTAACCTGGGAGTTACTGGCTTAATAGTGTTATTGTTGTATGTGTTGTATGTCCAGGAAGAGCTTGTCTTGAGCTGATTTAAAGATGTGTTAGCTAGAGGTGGATGGTAATTGTTCAGTCCTCTAGAATTTACTGGACAGGTACAGCTACAGCATTCCCTATTGTAGGACATGGGATTGCTGGTCCTTTTTATCCTTTTTATGTGCAGTGTTGCTTTCCTGGTTATAAGGATGCTGAACTAACTTAGAGCTCAACTGATTCACCTTGTAGTAAGTTTCGTTATGTGACATCATAGATTCTTAAGATCTGTTTTCAGGGAACTGTCTTTTGAAGATAGCTTTAACAGAGGTTTCTACTACTGACCACTGGCAATAATGCATCATATGTTCCCTTTGCCCACTGCCCCCATGTTACTATTTGCATAAGGAAACCATTCAGTTGTCTTAACTGCTTGTGGAGTAAGCGAGTCTCAGTCTCTTGCTGAATATAATGGAGAATTTCTGTGTCCTCATCGGTTATGTTTCTGATGTCTGTTTCTAAGGATCTCTTCCATTTCAGCTGCTGCTGAAGAATTAATTGAGCCTCTGTGTTGGGCCAGCTTTGCTCTTTGTTATGCCTTGTCAGGAATGGACACTAAAGTAATACACTAATCAATTATAGGGAGTGTTTCACTTTTTTGACTTTGCTTTTTTGCTACTTACTGTGATCTTACCATGTAGATTATTATCACTATGCACATTGCAGTGATCACATCCTCATCACAGGAAGCTCTACAGAAGTGAGGAAGAATTTGTTCAGAGTTTAGGCAGGCAAATTAAAAGTGAGATTCCTATTTTGTTCTTACTGGAAAAGTAACACATCAAAACTAAGGAATTTCTTATACAAGACTGGGAAATCTGATCAGCAGCTTTAAGTTGTTTCTATAGTGAAGTATTTCACTGCTTCACAAAAAAAAGCAGAGGTATCAACATCAGGAAAGGAGGGAGGAGGTTCTTTTTGACTTGCTGTGTCAACTGTTGCTTTAAACTTTTTAGAGCTATCTAGGAAGATAGAATGAGATTGATTGGAGGTTGACCTTACTGTTTTGCCTTGTATGACTGGATTTTTTTCCCCCCCTTAAGTCTACTTAGTTACGAGTTCTCTCTTGAAGATCTACTTTGTAGCAAGAACATACCAAGCAGTTAGGCTTTTTTCTGCAATGGGTTAAAACTTCTTCAAATGTCTGTTGGCTTTGATGTTAGCTGTTTAGGTTTTAAATAGTATGTAATTGCTTGTCTCATTGTTCCCTGAAGACCTTCAAAGTCATAATAATTCGTATGAGTTCATGTAAGCAAAAATAATTTTACTTAAAATTCATGTAAGTAAAAAACCAGCTGTTTGGAGTCGTTTGCATTCAGATTATTTGAAACTTGCATTCTGAAGCAGCATGTGAATTTAGGTTTGCTTGTTAATGTTTATGAATATTAACATGAACTAAATTCTTTGGCCCAATTTTCCAAATGTTTGTAGTTGGAGAGTGGGGCCAGAGTTGGTTATAATTATTCATTCTTTATCAAAACAGGTTTTTGTTTAGCAATTATTTCAGATTAAAATAAAGTTGAACTTATTGTGGTGTTTTTTGTCATATTAGAATGAGTATCACTTAAATTTCAGAAGTCATATTTAACACTTAATTTTCCCCAGAGCATGTTACTTCTATGATCTATTTAGAGAAAGGTCTTATTTCTGCAAAGAAGACTGGTAAATATAATTTTAATCAAGTTCTGTTGCTCTTTACATGTTCCTGCTTTGCTTAAGAAGTATGTTTAGAATTGGTATTAATTAATGGTGTCAGGTATAGGCAGGTGCAAATCCCTTTTTGTAACTGAATGTTTTTAAAGCTGTCAATGTTTTTTATCACTTCATGTTGGAATCATCTTATGAAGGAGTATGTGCTCACTTGCTTCCTTTAGAGCATGGAAATTTGAGGTAAGTAACTTAAAGAACTGATATTGACCAAGATCCTTCTATAGACTGTTTCAGCTGTTAACGTCTCCCAGGAATCCTTTTCCTTGTTAATTGTAGAGAATTTGTAACAAACATAAGGAAACCAAAATCAGGATAATGGTAAATTTCTGGTTTTGCTTTTTTACAACAGAATCTCACCTTGGCTCTTTCTTCTTGGCAGAGAAATTTCTCGATGTCTGTAAACAGTGCTGCTGTCCTGCGGTTGACGGGACGTGGAGGAGGAACTGTGGTAGGGGCTCCTCGAGGTCGAAGTTCCTCTAGAGGTCGAGGTGAGCTGTTGTTAGTGGGATGTGCTGCAATGTCTGCAGGTGATCCAGGCTAAAGATTCTGAAAGATGTTCAGGGGAGCTCCCCAGGCTAGGTTTCCTTTTCCTTAAAAGCTTTGAAGCCTTTTCAGTAAGGTAGTAGTAGAGAATGAATATTGCATTTAGTGATTGTTCTGCACACCTTAGTGCGCATCTGGTACCTGTGTTAGTGCCTTTGTCACGTTGATAGGTGTGGAAAGCAAATGGGAAAGGTAGTCTTGAGGTGGATTAGGAAATTGGTTCAGAATTGGTAAAATGCCTTTATTAAAGGTATAAAACCAATTTATAGGGAAAGGGGAGAAGAATCTACAAATGTATTTAAAACATTAAGATTATAGTAGGTGGTGTTCAGTGTTCTGGAAAGTTGTTTTTACTTATTAACATCCTGAGATGTTAACAGGAGAAGGTTAATGGAAAGATGTAATCAGATTTGGGAGAAATTTAAGTCTTGCCTATTTTAGTGCATTATTACAGTTGATATCTCATCCTGGATCACTTCAAACATTTGCAGCTGAATTGAGAAAAATGTCCTCAAGCCATATAACTGGATTCAAAACAAATTGTTAAACCTAGAATTTATTTTAGCAGTTACCTGTCAATGTGCTTACTGCTGTGTTTTGTGGGGGGTTATGTATAAGTATGATAGATTACTTTTAGAATAATTTGGAAATTGGGAATAATAATAATAATTCCAAATAATAATTTGGAAATACCAGGAGTAATTAATCATGTGACATCTGTCTTTGCAGGTACATAGGTGAGGTTTCTCTTAGGATCCTTTCTAATTTAATTCTAAATATTAAGTGGTGATATTTTCAATAGCAGCTTCAGAAATCACTTCCACATATAATTAAATGCTTGACCAGAATTGTACTCTGGCTTAATTTGTTCTCTCAATTCTGTTCTTATTCCTCAGTCCTGCTTTCTTCTCAGCTTAAGGCTTTCAGATTTTTCTGGATTGTCATCTCTCCTCTTGTGGTTGCTTTCTAGCTGAAGCATATGTATTTAAGCTTTCTTGAGGCTATCCCTGGATTTTGCTGTTGCTTCCATTTTGTTGTATGTCATTGTCTTTGCCCAAATGCTCAGGGTTTAATAAAAAGCGGCGGGGGAATGGAAAAAAAGTGTGTGCACATATATACATGTGGGGTGACACTTACTTGTTACCTTGGTTATATTTCTGTTGTACATTTGAAAGCTGATGCTTTTTTGCTGTGTTTTTAATGTGCATATTGCACTGCTACTGCCCATGTTTCACTTGTATAGGAATACATGTAGTAGCATGTTAGATGCATTAAGGCAAATGAAATGAATGCTACTTAAAACATGCTGATTTGAGATCATATGACCACTAGTGTGCTCTCTAGTTTCAGTATCAAGATGCCTTGACCATTTCTGATTTGTCAAACCTTTATTTTTCTTTCTTTCTTCTGTCAAATTTTCCTTTCTTTTTTTGCTGTATCATTATAGTGGATGGCATCCTTATACAATGAGCAGTGGGTTACTTTTTAATTGCCCCCATTTGTTTTCAGTGAGGTCATAGGGTTAAATGTGGCAGAATATGGCTTCTGAGTAATTTTACTATTGAATGTATTTGTATACATGGAAATTTTGTTTGGCAGTGAAGTTTGATTCATTATGCTTTAGTGGACAGAACTTGAAATTTATGCAGTAATATGAGGACTTCTACTGCCTATCTTCCTGGTTTTCATACTTTATTTTTAAGATAGGTTAAGAGATATTAGCTGAAGAACTTCGTTGCATATATCTTTCACTTTTTTGCATCCTAATTTGATCTTTTACTTTGTATACATCATTACATGCTCTGCTTCTTCGGCTACTCTGTCATTCTTATCTGCTAAGGTGAGAAGGACACATTTATCCAGTAAACTTCAGTAAATTACTGAGTTTTCCTTCATTCATTGATCCTTGTTGCTGCTTGTTTCTTCCACTTTCCCCTTTTTCATAAGCAATTAGTCTTGGGCTTTAGGCATGATGAATCTTCCCAAAGTTTCTCTCTCTCAGCAAACAAACTAGGGCTTCTGCCAGGACAAAAATCCAATTTTTTTTTTCTTTTTCTTTTTATAATTATACACATGATGTTCTTGTAATTATGGGCTTTGTTTCTAATATTTATGAAAAGCTTAGTGCAGGACTGTTGACCTCTAATTTACAAAACTAGCATGTTGTTTGTAAGTAGTGAACTTTAAATGCAGCTCTGGTTTTTCAGGTTACAGTGAAAAGGACTTGGAAATTCTTTAGAGTTTGTTCAGTAAGTGAAGTACTTCACCTAACAGTTGGAAAACATCTTTCTCTATTGCCTTGCAAAATTGCTGGGGTTCAAAAGGTTATCTGGTGTTTTTCATGAACTTTACATCATTGTATGCAACAAAGCTGCCGCTGATCAAATGCGGATTTTGGCTTTACTAGAACAAGATTACTGTCTGGAGGTGACTTGCACAGCAATGACTTGAGGCAAGAATTTGCATGTACGATTAGATTTGTTAATTAAGTTCCCTTACTGAGGCACAAATCACAGAACTGTGTTCCAGCATTTGGGAGTGTGAGAGGGAATTTATTGAGTCAGATAAGCAAAGGGAAGAAAGGGTGAACTGCTGGTAAAAGACAGTTATTATTAGAACACTTAAATATGACTTATCAGTATTTAAAATTCCAACATAACACTCAGTAAATGTTTTCTCAGTGGTTGCCCAAGTCTTACTGACAATGGTTAGTTTAGGTGATGTGAAAATGCTCAATGTGGAAGTTGCTTTGGTTTTTGTTTAAACTTCTTACGATTGTGTGCTGAAATACAACTTGGAGATACTGTTCAAAGCTGCAGCGTGCAACTGCTGTCACTAGTACTGTATGTGTCTTTCCTGAAGACATAAATCCAAACCACTTTATCTGGTTCCATTCTCTAAAGAAACCAAGTACTTGCACGTGACCTTTTTTCTAATTGACTTGTTTTCCTGGGAGCTCCCTGTGGTGTGCAGTTAAGCCCTGTGCTTTGTGCTGGTGGGACTGGAATGTCAACATTCATGAATAAGAGCCTCAGATGAGGAGAGATTTAAATAGTCACTGGAATGAGCTGTAAGCTTACAGGCACCTTGTTTTGTAGCTGTTCTCCTTTTTGCTTAAGACCCTTATGAAGGGAACTTCGCTTCTCATTAGAGCTCTTTTCCCCTCCCACCCTCTCTCGCCTTTGTAATGTGTCTTTGCTGCTGTTGGAAAGTGTGTAAAATAGTGTCAAAGTGGAAGGTTCTCATACCTCCTCAGCAGCAGCTGAACTGCAGTTATCTTGCTGTTCCCACGCAGTATTATGGTGGTGACCATAGATCCTAAACTCCAGTCATGCTGTAATTTCAAGAATTTGCTTGTTATATTGTGCTGCAGTGTGTTTTGTGTGTGGGTGGTTGTTTTTTGACTATTAGAATGGCAGTGTGTGCTGCTTTTTGCCCTCTTGCTTGTTTCTCATATTGCTTACTTAAATTCAGACCTGTCTGGTTTTCAGGTTAGACTCTTTTGGCTGTTATTATTAAAATATCCATTGGGTTGAGGTCCCTTATTCTGAAGTTTTTAAGGAATTACTGAAATACACAGCTGCTCCATTCTGTTCTTAAATGGAAGGGTTCATTGACATCTGGCTTTGAATTCAATACTTTGTGCAACATCTACACGTAGAAAGTCTACTCCTCGTGTGCTAAGCATTTTTGTGGAAGTGGCATTCTATTTAACATAAGCTTGTCATTCTAGATTTATTAGCCACAAATAAAGCCAAGAAATGCAGCAAACAGTATGCTTATACATGCAGTTTCATTCTCTCTGCAAGCATTTTTCATATGTTTTGTTATCAGTATTAGCTGTGTCCTAGTGTGCACTTTCAGGTCAGACTCTTCTACGTAATAGTGTCTGAATAACTGACTTTGTACACCATGGTATTCCTTACTAGGTATTTTACTTCTGTAGTTTGGTGGGCCCTGTTTTAATGCAATATGCTTCAATTTCTTCTGGAGTTGCACATGTACTTCTGCTGGTTACTGCTGAATGGGCACATGTTACTGTACCTGTATGGTGTGCCTTGTAGAATACATTGGAGGAGGGTGGCAACACAACCAGGGCAAAGCCAGCTTAATTAGGTCCTGTCTGGTACTAAGTATTATCAGAACAGCTTGGAGTTTAGTACTGTGGCCCCACAGCCTTAAACTGAATTGCTGGGATCATTTGTTTAAGCCTTTTGCAAGGTTATCTTTTAATTCAGGCCACTTTAGTGGCTAAGCATAACTGGAATACTGATGAACTGTGACACGGCAGGGGGTAAGTGGAGAGAGGTTTCTGAGGCTTTCACATGCTTTTAAAGCTGCCATAAGCTATGCTGCTGTTAAAACAACTCTGATTCTGATCTTTACCTTCTACAGGACACTTGATTTATTTGCTGATGAAATCTGTCTTCTGGCTCTGCTTGTTGTGTGTCTGCTATCAGTAATCAGGGTGCATTCATGCTTACTCATACTGGAAGGGGAGCACTACAGGTGTTGCTGTCACTCACTGTAAAAGCCAGGAAAGGACAATGGGTTTTGTTTCTGTTGGAAGAGTGTATGCAACTTTCCACCTCCACTACCTCAGGGACATGAGAAGAATCAGTACCTTTGTTTTGATTCTTCCTGCCTGTGGCTTTCTCTTGTGAACTGCTGTTGCTGTATTACCTCCTGTGAGAGGAAGGAAGTGAGCTTTCCTGTAGTGAAGAAACTAGGAAAAGATTGCTGTTGTATGAGGTGCTTGAACTTTCCTGGGTTTTATTTGTGAAGGATGAGAGCATGGAGTCCTTTTCCAGGATCTTAGGGGATCCATTATACCTTAACTGAGTAAACATGGTGCTGCTTTTGTTGTTTTATCACATCTTTACTTTTTTGCCTTTGAAATTTAGTTTGCACTCATGAATGTGGTCAGCCTTCTAGTATCAGACCTGCTATAGAGAAGGTACTTATCTTTCTAATACAGTCGTAGGTCTGGTGCTGATCTCTCATCTTTTGGCTTGAGTGCTTAGTCAACTCCTCTATCTCCACCTGAGTTTGTGTAAGTACAGCTATGGTGAATCAGGAAAGGGCTTAAGTCGATTGTCTATTGAGCAACAGCCAAAAGACAGCACCTTGTCAAGAGAATAAGGGCTATGTAAAAATACAAAGGTGAAGAAGCATCACATAGATGCTCATCTTCCAGACATGTGCAGCTTGAATGTATTTCTGAACCAGATGTGGTCTCTCTTTTTAGTAAATCTGTGTTATTTATCTTCTATGAATTCGTCCAGTTTCCATCTGAACTTTTGCATCCCCAAAACTCTGTGGCAGAGAAGTCTGCATCTCTGTGACAAGGAGGTCTTCCAGCAAACTGCTTTGCTGGTCCTAGGAACACGATAGTTTTGTCCAAAAAAGAATGTTTAAATCCTGTTTCTGAAGGAGGAGAGACTACAATTAGCTTTGTGGCTTCCTTGTACAACCTGCATCCTGTACTGCCTGATACAGAATCAGTGTGTATTTGAGGAGCCTGACTTGAAAGCAACTCTTTCCTCCTTTCTTCTTCCTTCCCCCTCACCCTCCCAATCGATACAGTGTAGAATAGTGGAGACGTTGTTGCAACTGCCTTGATAATTTCCATTTGTAGGGCCTTTTTTCATAGGACACTGAAATACAGTACAATTCCAGGGGTCTGCTTCTTTTTAGATGTAGAGGTTTCTTATTGCTGCTCTTATCAGAAGACTGCAGAGAATGGAATCCATTCCCAAGGTGCTTATTTCCAGTTTCGTTTAGTCATTCTGTCTTATTTCTCTGGATCCATGGCCGGGTTTGCACCTCATCCTTTGAGGTATTTGTTTTCTCGAAGCCATAAAGAGAGAAATATGAAAGGATCGAGGTTTGTGAGTCTCACTGCCAGTAATTCCCTATATCAGGTGAGTTTTAGGTTCTTGATATAGAGACTGAATGTGTATATAGGCAAGGCATTATCCTGACAACCAGCTGACTGATGTTTCACTTGTTCATCTTCTTTCCTTGAGATCCTTGAAATGGGAAGTTTGCTGATAAAAACATCCGGTTTCTTCTGCTGTAGCACTTTGTAAAGCAGTCGTAGATCTGGAAACTTCAGCCCAGCGATTAATCTAGCCAGTGTTGGAAGCTCTCTTGAAGGTCTGGGGATGTGGGTGGTGGTGGTTTTGTGTGTTTGTTTTTTTTTTTTCCCCTGTTGTTTTGGGGGTTTTTTGTCTTTTTTTGTTTTGTTTTTAACCAAACACCCCACACGTACCCAGGCCCTGAAGATTTGCTTCAAGATGCTTTACTTGATGATACATGTGTAACTTCTTGGCTTGAAGCTTGATATTCGATAGCCATCTATGGAGAATCATTTCTTGACAAAGTGAGGATAACCTTTTATTCTGTGGCTATTGGAGTTCTTCATGCTGTCCTGCCTATATCGACCTTGTGATGCTTCCTTTTCCCCACTGCTCCTGGAGGAGATTTCAGCTGGGCATCACTAGAACTTAATTGTGGTGAAGCTTCCTTCTCTTTTAACCTTGATAGCAGTAATTATGAATACATGTCCAGTACCATTATACTGGATTCTACTATTAAAAGCAATCTGATTTTTGAGTGTAAAGTGCACACGTACTGTGTGGATGTCATGTGACCAATGCATCCTTGTTTAGTAGTTTGTGTTGGGTAAGTATCTGTGTTTTGTTTTTCTGCTTAGTATTTATTTCAGAATTGCTTGCCTGTTCTGTCTGATCTTGTGCTTCTTGATAAGAATTTTTACATGAGACTCTTTAGTCTTTGTTCCTTTTTTCCCTTTGTCTCAGATAACTTCTCTGGGGCTTAAGACTAAGATTAGTTCAGAGACACCAGGAAAGGGAAACCTACCTGATTCTTTCAACTTCTATTATTATTTATACAAACACTTGTGTTTTTTGTCTTTTCAGGCAGAGGCCGAGGAGAAAGCGGTTTCTACCAAAGAAGTTTTGATGAAGTAGAGGGTGGATTTGGGCGAGGAGGGGGCAGGGAAATGCACAGATCACAGAGTTGGGAGGAAAGGTAACAGAACTCTAGCCCTTAAATTTTTTTACATATATCTGCTCAGCTTCCATTTGTGCCTTTTGACTTCATAAAAACACTTTAGGAAAGGTGATTAAGGTGTATCTGTGAGTGGAGTGTCTTAATTTCTAAGATGGAGTCAACACAGTAATGTTTTTAGAAACTCAGGAGCAAGTAAAAGAGACTTTTGCAAAGACTTCTGCTGTGTTCCTGGAAGAAGGAAATACTTTAAGGGGAACATAAATTATGACAGTTGCAGTGGAAGTGATGAGTGAAAATATGGATTGCTAAAGGATTTGCTTCAGTTACAGTCTCAACATTGTTGACAGTACTTTGGGTCACATTTCAAAACATAACCTAGTTGCTAAAGGCCATGTGTGTATTGGTGTTCCTGAAAATTTCACTTGTCACTTGGACCTTTGAAAGTACTGTCTACCAAGCTCTATTTTTAAAAAAGCCCCCTACCACATTAAAAAGCCATACCTTAAATGAATGGAGTAGTTGCAAAACCTCATTTGAAACTTCTATTCTGCCTTTCTAGGGGAGACAGACGCTTTGAAAAACCAGGGCGAAAAGATCCAGGTATGGTTTTGTTACTGTATGGGCAGAATATGGGAGGGAGGAGCAGGGTGTGTTTTGGGGAAGGTACCTATATATACATAAACTTACTGCTCCAAGTGTATTGTTGATACAAAATTCATGATACCAGGCTACCTAATTGTGTCCTCACAGTGTTGGCTATGCTTACTCTTGTTATTTTTACTACTAGACATTTAAATGTTTTATATAAGAAAAACCTGCAGTAAGTAGTTTCTATTTATGCAATTAAGATGTGGTGTCTACAACTGGAACTAAATTCCTGGACCTCTGAAAGGAATCTCTACTGATTACCAGGTGTGCTGTGGCAATGTGCCTTTTCACTGCAGCTTTTAAACATTCCTGATGTGTGCTAATTTGATACCTAGGACTTCTGGATCATGTGAACTGTTCATTATTTTTGAATGCTTGCTAGTGTGCAGTAAATCCCAGCAGCAATGTTCTGCTGTTCCCATGCTGATGGATTTACTGTCTGTTAAATTAGTTGAAATTGTCATATGAATCATCTTTTCATTCAGGTTATTACCTGGTCTCCCTCTCTGCCATTCCTTTCCTGTTGTTTCCTAAATGCTTCATACTGGCCATATTCAGACAGAATTACTGGATCCTTAATTGTGACCCAGTATGTCTGTTTGAACATTCAGCTAAACTTGGAGTGGGTTGTCATCTTGGAGATAGAACATACCCATTTAGGTAAAATCTGTATTCTGAGAGTGGTAAGAACATTCAAGTTCTCCTCTATCAACAGGTTATATGGCAATTGCAGCGATTTTCTGTTTCATGAGACCATGCATTGATTGCTCCCTGGTATGACCTTGCTGTTTCTCTGTGGCAATTTTCAACATGCATGTACCACAGCTGTGCTTAGTGAGAAGTTTGAAGCTTGCTGACAGTGAGTCTTGTCTTTTTAGGACCCAGGATCTTTTGGTCTTTCCTGAAGGGAGTCTTAAAATAAGACTAAGTATCCTCCTTAGTGAACATACTGATAAATTATAGGTCAGAAAAGACAATTGCAAATTGGATTGGAGGACAAACAAAACTGAAAAGATTCAGTTGCAATTAAAAGTTGACAGGAATGTATTTGAATTCCTGCTTGGTTGTCAGTGTGTTCTTAGTGAGAGTAGCATAAATTGCCATTTTAATAATCTTCCAGATTAGCATGGTGGTGTGTGCTTTATAAGTCTAAAATTTACCATGTTTGCTTTCAAAGCCCTCTGAATCCTCTCTCCATGTAGGAATTTATTTTCATGTATTTTGAAGAGTGCTTTTGGTTTTCTGCTTTTTAAGTTCAAAGTTAAGACAAAACTAATATGTTGCTTATTTTCCTCATTGTTTTCCTTACAAAGAGGTTACTTCTAAAAATAATTTGAGATAGGTCTGAGGTTATCCATCTATAAATGCCAGTACACTTTCATTGTGTCTCTATCTTCAGAGAACTTTTGGAAAAAAAACTGAAAATAGGAAAAATGAAGTACTACTGAGATTTCAGGACTGCATTTTTTGCTAACAGATTAGTGTATCCCACAGTTCATTCACTTTTATTTAGCCCCTTTCTATTCTTGTGATAAAGTTAAAGCACTTGCAGATCCAGATTGTAGAATGTACCATGTTTCTGATTAAGACTGATAAAAATACTGCTTGTCAGTTTAAGATGAAGTGCATCTCAGTTGAAATTGAGAAGAATTTACTGCAAGATGATTTATTTGCAAGATTTACTGCAAGATGTCCTTACTGAAGTTGACTTCTGCCTGAACTTGGCGGTTAATGCATCAGCTAGTATACAGTGTGTCTTGTTTGTAGCAACTGCCAGTGATTACCACTTTGGAATGCATCTTCTGTGAAGCATTTTCTAGGGAAGATGGTGTCCTTTTATACTTTTTTGGAAGTCCTGGTTTATTGTGAGGGATGGTGTGCTTAAATCATGAAGCTTTCTGTAGCACCTGATTGCTCCTCTTAAGTTTCTTGGTCTATTTCTCTTCTAGCTTGAGCTTATTTAGCTAAAAGTTCTGTAGCACAGTATGATAGAGGCAAGATACCTGCAATATTTCTGAAGTTTTAATGTATAAAAACCAAGTTAAACAGTGGTAATTGATGCTGCATATCTCTGTTAGAGTTTAATGTCCCGGTTAGTGGGAGGACCATTTATCTCCTCTTTACCTTCAAAGAGAAATAAGGTGGACAGCACAAAAATACTAACAGAAGTTTGGTATGTTTTGACTCAAGCCTTGATTAATGAACAAATAGTTACTGTTGTGTAAAGGCTTTCCAATGACAAAATATTTTGAGTATGAGATAGGGATACAGATGTGCCGAAAGAAGTCCCATGTCAATACCAAGCACTAGTATACCACACAAAGCAATGGAAGCAGAAATGTCAGGGAGTGAATTGACATGCATCTTATAATTCGAGCTAACATGCTTTAGCAGGTGTATATATTGGTTTCTGTTACCCTGGTTAAATTCCTTAGTTTAGGGTTTTAGTCTTTAACTTTATTGAGCTTCAGTTTTTCATAGGGCTTTGGACTAGCCTCAAATTACATAATTTACTAAGTTGCCACCTTTTTCATTGTCTTTGTTCTGGGTGATCACATTGCAAAATTAATGAGAGATCAAATATTAAACTTTTCTGGATGTTCATAATGAATGACAATGCAAGAACCCCTCAATTAAAAATCATGAGATTAAAAAACTAATAGACCCTCCACAAAGAATTATTTCTCAAATACAATGAATATGCTGTGAGTAAAAATTAGTGCTTGCTTTTTTGGTGCTCACAACAGTTTCAAGTTCACCTTTGACTGATTCTCAACATAAACAGGATCTGTTTCTACTTTGTGTATGCAAGTTGAAGATGCACACAGTGTTTGTGAGTTTCTGTTGCTGGTTGTCACAGTTCTGACAGCTTTCATTGAGAACTCAGGTGGTTTCTGGAAAGCTGAGGCCATTAGCAGAAAAAATGAGCAAGTTGTTTGTTTGATCATGGCTGTCTTTTAGAACTGCACGAAAGCTGCTTAATTTTCTGTGCAGCCTCTTGACTAATACCAGCTTAGTAGCTGAGGGGATTTGATTAGTTACCAGCAGTTAAACACACTGCTAGTAAATAACTGTAATTTAGATTAAACAAGATGTTTCATAAGTCACTTGTGGAACCTGATTGAGTTCTGTTTAAATGTGTATTTTTTTGGTAGGTTAAGATGACTTGAATATAAAAATAGGGTGTCCATGTGACTACAAAGAAAGGTGTTGAATTCCTTTGAATCACACTTAACCTTACTCAGCCTGGCTTGCTTTACTTCTCTGCCTTGATAGCCACAAGTTTGTCCAAACAACGTTCATCACCAGCTTGCTCTTGCAGTGTTAGTCAAGGTGTAGAGTGCAGTTTTTGTTGCATTGGAGCCCATCAGCAATTTTTCTAGGCTTGTATTCCAATCTGGGTCATGGCATACTTCCAGTACTTTATCAGACATCCATGATTCACCAGTTATCTGGAACTTGAAAAGCAATAGGAGTGTTTTGTCTATCCCCTTCTTTGTAGCTGTTCTGAAGTAATTACACAGTTGTGCTTGTCTAATTTACTTTTATAGTATTCCTCAGCTTGACATTCCAAAATGTAATATTTTAAGATTGCATTTAGTGTATACTAACCATGTTTTGTCCTTTATATTTGCTGTTGTACCTCCTTTTAAACCAAATCTATAAATAGAAAATGATATAAAAATCAGGACAATGTTAAAGTATCAAGTTATTTAGAAACCATGTGAAACAGCCCACGCTTTGATAGGACATTAATTGAAATTAAAACCAGCTTTTTGTATCTTTGGCTCTAAATGGTGAGGTTATAGTACTGTCCTGTTGGGATTATGCCTCTGAATTTGAGAACAATTGTGTGTCTGAGACTGGAGTATGTGATGATATGTGGGGGGAACAATACCTCACACATAATACTGCTCTTTTTTTCCTAAATGGGTATTTCAGACTTGACACAGAAATCTGTTGTACTGCTCTTGCACTGGTTTTTGATTTGTAGGACTCTTCTTATGTTGATAGCATGGAAATAACTTCTAAGAAATAATTATTGGTACCGATATGAGGGTGGAAGAAGAATCTTTAGCCTGGGTATGTGTCAACACTAAGAAAGGTAGGGATGAAGGCAGTTTAACTTGATAGGGTGGTGCTCTCCAAACATTCACAATATTTGTGAATGCTTTTACGTTAAGCTAAACAAAAAAGATACTTTGAGGGTGTCTGTGATAAAATCTGTCTGAGGTGTGGAATGTAGGGAGGCAATACTGAATTTTGGAAAAAGAATTTAATTGCACTGAAAATGTCTGCCTTCTGCCTCATTTCCCTTTCCCTGTGTGAAATACTTCTGCAGGGCTGCTTCCCATTTTCCCAGACCCTAAAGCAAAGTAACCTCTTTTGGGCTGTGAACACACTTCCGTTAACAGAGTTTTGGAACTTGAGAAGAATTCAGTTAAACAGTGTCTCATCAGATACCTTAATCATTTTTCCTGCTGCCAATGGCTTCAGTGAAGTTAGAAGGAAGTGTAGCTCATTGAGTATTATGCTGTTGTCAATGAAAACTGCTATTTATGCTGTCTTGGTTTGTGGGGAAAGTCTTTACCTTTGAAAGGTAACTTTTACTTTATTTTGATGCTTGACTGCTCAAGTATGAACACATAATAGGCGCTGCTTTTGTTGAGAGCTTGGAAATAATTACCCATCATTCTGTTTATCCTTTATCTTCTTAAAGTATTTAGGAACTTCAGAACAGCATTCAAATTGCAATAGGTTTATGAGGCACTTAAATACAGAAGTCTCATGTACAGTTTGTTTTATTTTTTTTATTTTAAAATTGATTTAAGTGTCTCAATATTTATGCTGTGTGTACAGGCAAATAGTGATGATAAAAGCATAAAATTAAATGGATGCAGTTCTAATTCTCATATACATAGTGCATCCTTCTGGGTCAGATCTACTTGAGACAAGCAGCGCAAAGGTGAGAACATGTGGAATTTATGGTCCTTTTAAAAAGTGCATTAATTTAAATAGTCTGTTTTCTACAGCTAAATAATTTATTCAGTTTTTCCAGACATGGAAAAAAAAAATCCACTTCAGCATTTGTCATATACATCAAGATTTTTTGATCCTGTCTTCATAGACATGTCCTGAAATGAGATGTTCTCCTATTTGGCAGAATGAAGAACTACAGTTAGTATTTACAATTTTTCTTAATAAGCACAGCAGGAGTGCTTTTCACTGCCATGAGAGGTTGGCTGTACTTTCTGAGCGTGAATTCGGCCATCTGAAATCTGATATAACTCTGTATCCCCAAAGAGTTGGGAGAACAGAAAACTTAGGATCTTGGATGAACAGAGTTGCTTATACCAGAACTAATATATTGACTGAATGACCTCATATTGGTTTTGACTGATATTTTTCTTTTATAATGTCCATTTTGTCCCAAGCTGGTTAATTATGGTTTTGGTAAGCTTTAGGAGTTTTGAAGTTCTCTCCTTTCAGGGTCAGTGCGACTTTAAT
>JANHGB010044879.1:0-24810 GCA_026283785.1 Coracopsis vasa
ATAGCTCCTTCAAGATTAAAAGAAACAGCAGTATCTAGATCGTACTTGGCAACTAAACAGAGGGAATAAAGCTAGCAGCAGTTTTACAGTGTTCTGATTATTAGTAAAAGATCACAAGCTTATTGTACTAGCCTAGCTCACGCCTGTGCACAAAGACCTCATCTTTGTGAGATGTCCAGTCAGATCAAAATCTTCATTGTAGACAAGGAAATGCATAGGAAGGTGTGGACAATGATCTGGTAGGTAAAGGGACAGGCTAGACTTCTTGCAAATATGAATACATTTACATTAATATCTTACCAGCATAACTGTGTCATTTGAGGGTGAGGTTTCCCATGTATTTTGGTTTTTTACTAACAGAAATTCTAGGCACACATTTCCTGGAGCAATGGAAAACCAACTTCTTTAGTACTGACTACAGGTTTATGCAATGTGTGCTCCTAGATGATACAGTGTGAACACATTCACTTTGAACCCAGGCTTCATCTGGACCTGGCAAGGCCCTAGAAGCACTTTAAAATAGATGCAGATCAACCATCAAATGACTGTGTCTTATGGTTCCCTAAGCCAGTATCAGATATGTAGGTATGGCTCTGTTCTGATCAGTAGGTTTTACTGATGCATCTTTTCCAGTTTCATTGTATCAGCAGAATCCTTCAGGGCACGTTTATACAACAGTTTAAGGTGAGCATGCAGCAAGCATAGGCAATGCCTGTCCCAGTGTTAAACTAGCTGTTCATGTTCAGCATGTTCAATTAACATGCTCATACTACATAAAACACAGGAGCAAGGGGCAGAGCTTTCTGAACTAATGTCAGCTTTCACTGGGACAGCCACAGTGTCATGCAGAACCATAAAGGGATGCTAGCTTAGCTCACAAATTAGTATGGCTTCTCCAGAGCTGTGTTAAACCTGAATCTCTAAATTCTACCTCTTGGCAGAGCCCTTCAGTTTGTGTGTAAGTGCTCGAGGATCAAGGAGACGAATCCCTGATCATCTGATCTAATTAAGCCTGCTTTGAGCAGGGTGCTTGACTAGATGACCTCCAGAGGTCCCTTGCAACCCAAGTTATTCTATGAATCAATGCTGATGCACCTATACTGCAGCCAGGTCCAGTTTTAGTGTCACCTCTGTACTATGCTCCATGAAAAAATGCTAGGGTTGCCCTTAGATTTAAAACAAAAGAAGTTGCATGAGTGTATTGAGGTCTAGCTAGCTAAATGCCTGATCTAAGGGAGCCCGTGCACTTTGCATAGTGGTCCATGCTGTTCCGGAGACAGCTGCAGCATAACTAACTTCATCATGTACATACACTGCAATCTCACCTCCAGATGTGCTGTGTGTTGTCTGAGTAATTCTCTGGTAGCCAGAGAAATGAGAAAACTTCAGATTCTTGGTTTAAGTAACAAAGCATGAGTATTTGATTCTGATATGTGAAAACAGCACCCCATTTGCCAGAGCGATGAAAGCAGCATGGTATTTTCAGATTTAGAACATATTAGATTCTTTTCCTAATGCTTCAAAAAATGTTATTGCAGTGAAGGGACTATTAATGATTGTTTTCTGAAGTGTTGCCCAGGTCTGTGGATGGAGTGTCAGCAAGGAGCAGTTCTCTGACAAGCAAACAAGCTGAGGGTGTTTAGAAACTTCCTTAGAGACATGAGTCCTTTGTTTTGTTTTTTGCTCCACAGCATGACAAAGAGCAAGAATTTAGGTGGAGCTGATGTAAACTAGGGAAAACATACCATGATATTCCTTCAGTTTGCGTCCTGGGAACGTGAAGAACAGGGTCATAAAGACAATGAAGATCATGCTCCTTCTCCTCATTTTGCTGGGTGTAGTATCTGGTAAGAACATGTTTTCATTACGCTGCTAAAATTAGAACACTGTTGGCTGTTATTCTTTCTCTTGGAAGCTTCATAATGCATATTTAGGGATCAGACACAGACAGAAAAAATCAAGTAACAATTATTTCCTACTGAACTAGATTGAGCTCTGTGGTTACAGCAGTATAATAAAGAAGAGACTATGGCTCCTTGCTAAGACATTTTGCTGAATGAGGCACTTGATGTGCAATAGCCGCTGCTCAGTGTGACAGTGTTGGAGTAGGAAAAGAGGTCAGCTCTCCAGGAAACAATATCTAGTATTGATACTCCAGTATTCTCTTTAGAAATATTAATAACATTTCTCTTTGATTGCATAAACCATGCAATCAAATGGGACCAAACAGGCAAACACTTGTGGGAAAAATTAGTAGGGTAATATCACTGTCTTTGCCCAGTGTAAAAACATGGGAGATTTGCCAATATGACTGTGTGCACATTAGCACCTTGAAGCAGATCATCCAACTGCAGTCTGGGTGGCTCATGGAACACTTGGTTTGCTTGTAGTAAGCTGGCTGCTCAGGTACAGTTACTCAAGGTTGAGCTCTCAAGGAACTGAAAGAGAACTCATGAACTTCTCAGCATTTGGTGGTTTTCCTGATGTCCCCAAAACTATGACCAGGACACTGCATGTGAATCTCAGCTTTCCTTTTCCTAGCCTGCATGGTTGTGGAGAGAGAAAAACTTGAAGGTGTGACTCAAACACAATGTAAAGACTAACAGATCACAGACATAGACATGCATATACTTCCCAAAGCCAGTCTCATGCTTGCTTTCACTTGGACTCACCATTTGTCAGTGTTTGGGGCTGGTAATTCTGATAAATAATGTATTAAATTGCTTCAGGCATGTTTTGTTCTCTGGAGTAAGAAGGTAAGTAAAGACTTGTGGTATGGAAGGGGGACTTTTGTAAAATCAAGTGAAAAAAAAGAAGCCATTTAGGTGCAGTACTGAAAATTTCAGTTAAAAATACAGAGCAAGAAGAAAGAGCTTGTGATTTAGAAAGACAAATCCTGAATAAACAGCCAATGAAATCTTTAGAGACAACATAAAATAGCGACTCTTTTCTTTCCACGTTTCTAAATGTTAAAAATGAATTCATTTATTTTATGAAAGGTTTCCATTAATGAGCTGCAGCTTGCTGAGGGAACTGGATTTATCAGGTTCTGTCCGGAGGAGATGATACTCAAAGTTCAGCTCCGTTTATGGAAATACATCCCCAGAAGCCCCTCTCAGCCCAGTCTCATTTGGATGGGTAATTTCTGTTTATGATGAAAACTCAGTCCTTCACTGGGTCCTGCTTCCACTGACATAGACCAGTAACAGCTCAGCTGAATTCAGCCCTCCTGGAGTATCAGTGTGACCTGTTCAGATTAACTCTTACAGGCAGCTCCCACCTCACACTCTTCCACATCTCACCTGTATCTTACTCACCTGCAGAGAATCTCCAAGGCCTTTTGTTCAGGGTAATTCCATCCAGATGAATGATCCATGGACCTGCTGTATCTAGAGTGTGGGAGCATGGGAACCTCCATGCAGCTGCAGGGAAGAACCTCAGCTCTGCCTTTTACCAGTGAGGCCTTGTGTGAGGAAGTGGTCTTCCCACAGGCAAACTCTCCCACCGCACCATAGTACGGTCCCACAGCCCGTGTTCCCTCCTTCTCCTCTCCACAATGTAGGAGAACTGGAGGTGTCTGATGGACTCATGCTGCTCTAAGAAGTGCTCCAGGAAACCCTGCAAGTGCCTCCTGGGGTGGGATGCAGGAAGAAGGGAGACCATGTGACTTCATGCCTTGTCTTGTGGGCTCATCTACTGCGATTAGTTTTGATTCTCATGTAGTAAAGGCACAGGGATCCTAAGTCTTCTGTGATCCTATGGGGAAAAGTTATTTAAGAGGCCAGTAGCAGGAGCAATGTCTATCACACAAAGGCCATACATGGGCTATCCCTAAAATGCTCCCAAATTTTCCTAGGGATGTAGGGAAAAAAGATTTTTTGATAGTCTGGGGGAAAAGTCACTAAGACTTCTTCTAATGTCATTGGAAAGCATTGAACCTGGACTGTCCCATTCCAGATTAAAAAGCCTGCTTCCATTTGAGGAATGGCCTTTTTGGTAGCTGACGAGGGCCACTCTTCCCCAGCCACACGATAGCAAGAAAAAGGAGATGGTTCTGTCCCACAGTGCAAAAGAGTTGTAAAGCAGCAGATTTCCCCTGGGCATTACGTTCCCAAGCTCCCGGCTGAGCCTGAGCGTCCAGGTGGAAACATGCGGCAGCCCTGATGGCCTTAGATTAGTTTCCATAGCAGCTTTTTACCTTGTAGCTGCCCAGCAAAAGCATGCTTTGCTACAGTAACTGCTAGTGTATGAACAGCCTGGCCAGGCCCTTGGGTGAGCAGTGTCTGCCTTCCTCTTAGCACCCAGTGTGTGGGAAGTTTGACTGAACACAGCCACCCTTCTTAGCAAGTGCTTTGGACAAGCCAGTGAAGCCCCGCCAAGCAGCAGTCAGCCCTGCCGCAGAGTCGTGTTGAGGTCCATTGTCGGTTTAGGTGTGTGAGGTTCCTAAGGTGTTGTTTCAGGACATGCCCTAAAAGCTGTCCTGATCTATGTTTTATAGACACTCAAAGCACTGCAAGCCTTTGTTAAAATAACAAAACCCAGAAGCTCAGTGACAGAGCAAGCAAAGATTTAGGTCTGGGGAGTCCAAAGGTCTGATTGAGAAGCAGGAGCTCAGCTGTTGGATGCCGCAGCAGCCTCTGCTGCTTCCAGGCAGTTTAGAGCCATAGGGTGCTTTTCCGGGCCTGCATCTCCTCCAAGGGCTGGAGATTGCTCTTCCTTGCTCAGAGCAGTCTGTGTAATTCACAAAAGATTGCTTCTTTACCATCAGGGCCTGTGTGATTCAAGGTGCTTTTTGAAGTGATCAGTGCACAGAGGCAGCAATTAGCACAGGGGGTGAAATGAAACAACAGAAACATGTTCAGTTTCTTTGCTTCTACATAAAGGCATATGTGAAGGCAAACAATGCAGTAAGAACACTACTTTAACAACAGCCACTCTAGATGACAAGAGTAGAGTACTGAATTAGAGAAAAGATTGATTCTTTCACCATTAGTGCTGTATTTACTACTGTGCAATGCCACCATTCAGAGAATCAAGCTATTTTGTGCTCAGTAATGGCAGCTCTTGGCACAAGCTGTGTGCTCCTGCTAGCCCAAGGTTCCCAGAAGTAATTTCACATTCGTTTTCATCTGGCAGGAAGAAGAACCCAGTTGCTTCAGGGCTTGCCTGCAACAAGAACTGTTGAAGAGAACGCAGCAGCTGGTGTTACAGTTTATACCTTCAATGTAACTGTCTCTCCATTGTCTCCTAAAGATGTTGCAGTACTTCCTACCATACTGAATTCAAATCCGCTTGCAGGGGCTTTTGCCATCGAGCCGAAAGGAAATCTCGAATACGGGGTGAGTTTTACGTTTATCTTGAGCTATGTTCAGTCATGTAGGCTGATGTTTCCTGAATTACTGAGCACTGACAGTGCACAGTGTCTCATTGTTTAACCAGAAAAGAGTTGCAAATGCAGACTCTGGTAGTATTCGAACGTGTTGTAATAGATACAACAGTTTAACAGCAGTAGTGATTATAACTTTTAATTACATCTAGTAAAAAACATCTATCACAATAGTCCCATTTATTCTGTGATAGAAAAAAAAAAGTGATATTTTTGGAAAATAAGAGGTGAAGAAGGATATATACGACCCCATGTTTTGGGGATTTGTACATAGCCTTTCAATTTAATTTATATGTAGTCATTGTGAAGTTAAAGTGGCTTTGTTAAGCCACATGCATCTTCTGTTTGGCCGCTCTCACCTAGAATTAAAATGAATTTGGCTCACTTCCAAAACAAAGTAAGCTGAGTCAGATCAAAGTCATATTTAATTCTGGACAAAAGCTGTGACACACAAGGTAGTTATCCCAAGAAGTTATCACACTTCCACACATCTGTGGTCTATTTCTGTCTATGGTGTGCTCTTGTTCTATGGCAAAGGCAAAGCAATTTCTATTACTTAACACTCTTTTTCATTGCTGGATATATTAGTAAGTGTTAGCTCACATTTGTCACTGGCAATGAGTGCTCAGACACACAATAACTTGTCATCCCATTGTAACTTGCTTGTAAGTCTGAGCCTGAACAGTGACACTGAAGACTGTCTTTAAAAGATGTGCATAGACATTGAGTAGAGTCTTGAAAAGTCAATTTGAATACATTTTTCTGGGTGCTTCCCAGGAAGTTCAGGTCTCACAGGACTGATACCAGGGCATTTTTCTCATTCCCTTTGCTGATGTTTCTGGGAATGAAAATGGGGAAAGTAAGCCCCTGAGCCCAAGTGTTTGAGGCTCATTGATTCGCCCTGTCTGTGGGGAGCTGCTGCTGCTGTTCCCATGCTGCTACCTCCCAGCAAGCACAAGCCTCTGCTGGCTCTTTAGCTGCTCCACAGTCAGATAGATTGGTGAAATTGTCAAAAAACCTCTCCAAAAAGCCCTCTTTCACCTGTGAAGCATGGGATGTGGCTGCACAAACACCTGAACTGGATCAGTTGAGGGGATGTAATAGGCAGAAGGAGATGGGTACATCCCTTAAGCTGTTTGTACTGCCAGAGAATTCACAATGTGGGACTCCGTTCCTAGGTTGTATTTTGGCATTTTGAATTAAAGCTATCCTTTCTGCTGCAAAACATAGACCTTTTTTATACCTGCTGGCTCCTGTCCCATGCCATCTCTGCAGCACCAACACTTTATGTTGCTGCTGGTTGAGTGGGACTGAGAAATTAATCTGGATGAAAAATAACCCTGCAAATAGATAAAAAGTCTCATCTTGATTTTTATCATGGCAGGATGATGAGAGATTCTTGTTCTAGCCCAGTGCACAGTGTGACACAAGAATGAAAATGAATGGCCAAGAAAGGTATAGGCTGGAGACTGCTTCTTCTAAAGTGTCAGTTGATATTCATTTCATACTACTACCCCATTACTAGCACGGCCTGTGAGGCTTTGTATGTTTTGCTGAGCTGTAGATGTTTACAGGGTTTCTTAACTTACTCAAAACAACATCAAAGAGGTTGGTCCAGTTTGTTTCAGTCATGAGAAAATCATAAAGAATGCTACACACAAACTCGCAAATTAGCCGTGAGTATTCTTAGTTCATTCGTTTGATAAGCATTGCTACTTCTAGCTGTTTATGCTCTGTTGTAGCAGAGCTGTACAATATTTTGCAAAAGAGATGTGATCCAAAATGATTAAATCTTTGCTAAGATATAGAAAAAGGCGTTTTTTCATGTATGAATTATGGAGTTTGCAGATTAGCTAAGTACCTGTTAGCACAGGCTCCTCTGTATTTATGAAGTTACATTTACTCCTGTTGCAGCAAGCCAAAGCAGTATCACATTTCTTGATAAGTTTTGAGATTGCTGAGAAGCTCTGTTTCTGAGATCGGAGCCCCAGTCATTCCTCCTCACCTTACTTTTACTTGAAGAATCCCATGGGCAGAAAATGTGTTGGGTGCATGAAAACACATTGCTGCCTGAAACTACTTTGATGCTGTTAGCGATGCTCTCTCTGCATCCTGGGAGTGAAGTGGGGAGCAGTGAAATTCTCTGGTGGAATGAGGGGTAGACAGTTACGAGGTGAATCTAGACCCCCTTTTCATGAAGTCTGCAGCTTTTTTAGTGTGTACAGTGCTGCCTTTATCAGTAAGTATTGTTCCTACCTGGAGGAGAGGTGAACTGTGGGTCACAGCCTACCCCAGTGGCAAGCTGTTCTCAAAAGCAACCTAGAAAAAGACCATCTAGATTCACATCTTCACTTGCAAGGTCTCTATAAAGGAGGGTGGAAGATGTCTTTTTAGGCAGTCTGGCTGTACTTACAACACCAATGAAAATATTTGGCTGTGAACTGAATCCCCAAAGCATATAATTTCTGCTTAGAATTGGGCAGTTTCTCATATTGAATTCATTACATCTGTTTACTGTATTTAAATCTCCAGTAAACATTCATATAACTTTCCTACTGGTGTTACAAGATTTTGTAGAATATTTTTTGTCTGAGCTAGCATCACTTTTATGGAAAACTTCTGTTTGTACAATACAGGAGAGAGGAGATCTTCCAGGACACAGTTGCTTTCTCCTGCAGTATTGTAACAAAAAGATCCACAAGGTTCCAGAAAGCAGCTGTTTCACATACCAGAAGGCATAAAATATTTGTTCTTCTATTCACTCTCCTCCAACTGTCTTAGTTAATTGGCTTTATTTTGGCTTCTGCGTCCTAATTGTGCTGATATCACTTTTGTATTTGTCCTCTGGCGAAATCATCTCATCTAAAATCAAGGATTTGTTTCATTGTTCTTCCGCATCCCCTCCAGGCTCCTCCATTCCGCAGTATGCTGAATGCACAGACACACTCCTTGTCTTACACACTTGTGACCTGCAACTCTTCTCTTCTTCTCCAGTTCCACAGCACCTCACTACTGCGTTCAAGCTTCACAGTTTTTTAGCTACACAGCAAACCTAACATTCACCTTCTCCTTTCTTGTCCAAGAAAACAAAGTTCTTGCTTCTTTATTACTTCAGCACTGAAGCTTGAGGCATATAACTTTCAGCATCCTCCTGTTGCTCTGGACACATCCTAAACCCAAAAAGAATGCATTTAATGTTTTTCACAGAATGTCAGTCTCGTGCTTGTACATATTTTGTGTTAAGAGGCAATATGCAGAGCTGGAAGCCTTTAAAAAACAAAACCAAAACCCCAAAGCAAACGCTTGCCTTATCAATCTTGCAAAACTTAAGGCCTATGTTCTTTTTTTAACTAGTTCAACATTTTCACCACAGTTCTAGTCCCTCTCTCATGCAGTGTGCTCATGCATGTTCCCCTCATGTATGGCCCTCTCTTGTATGTATGTCCCTCTCATGCAGTATGCTCATGCACGTCCCTCTCATATATGTCCCTCTCTCACATGTCCCTCTCTCATATGTCCCTCTCTCATACAGTGTGCTCATGCAGCTCTCTTCTTCCTGTGGTTTGCTGCAAGTCTTCTCCCAGACAAAGGTTATACAAGGAAGGGGTTGGGACCTGCTAGCCTAGGCCTGTTGCCCCCACACTCCTTATTGCAAGTAAAAATTCTTCCCCCTTGTGCTTCTGACTCACAGAAGTAGCGAAGCTGCTTTTGAGTCCTGCAGGGCTTCCTCCCAGTTTTCAGTCTTGAAACTTAAAGCACCTTGACTGCTCCTTGAACTTGGTGTCGAAAGGTGAAGACTTGACACAGACAAGAACCTGCAAGATGTAATCCTGACGTTGAAGGCAACGAGGTGCATGTGAAGCAGGAGACAACTCCTTCCAGGCTTTCTCCTCCTCAGACTGTCCCTCACACAAGAGGTCCTTGTAACCCCCTGAAGCCACAACATTTTGGTCTTTCCTCTTTGTTTTTCTCACAATTCTGCCATGATAAGAACCGTGCCAGCAAGTAGAAGATGGCCTAAAATGCTCACTGCTTACTGATGGAAAGTGTTGTTTCACTTGCATCCACTCACACAGACTGTAACTTAGATCTCCTTCACCATACGTTAATAACTCTTTTTGTTTCTTTCCAGGTTGTTACCACTGGAAACCCTGTCCTGGATTATGAAACCATGCCAAATAGGTTTGATTTACAGATTTTCATGGAAGATACGACTGGGAGAACTGACCTTAACATACTGACTGTCCAAGTAACAGATAAAAATGAAAGTCCCATATTTCAAGGAAATATGGCAATTCAAAGTAAGATAATGGTGGGTTTTGAAAAGAATAATACTTGAAAAGATGATATTAGATTAAAAAAACTAGAGCTGCATACAGTGCCTGTAGCTAAAGTGCTCTAAGCATTTTTCTTTAGGAAAACAAGGAAGGAAAAAGACACTGTTTTTATCAGAGCCTTATTTTACACAAACATTTGGCATGCTTCATCTCTGGAAATGCCCTTTTAGTTTTCTTAAAGCTTTGACCAAAAATGATTTAGTCATTTTGAAGTACCTGAAGAATTTTAAATATATATATAAATTAATATGAATAAATACATATCTAATTTTTTATGAGACTACCTAATTAGAGGTATGAATGGGAAATTGAAGTTTGGTGGGATATAACCATTGAGTATAGGTACATATTTCAGTAGTTGAAAACTGTACTGATTTGGAGAAGAAAGATAAATTTAAATAAGTATACAATTGTGTACATCTGTATCTTGCACTTGCACCTGCACAGAGAAATTAAGTGGAAAATTGATTTGAAGAATGTGATCTCAGAGACCATGATCTATGGTGGTTCAACTGGCAAAAGACAGAGTTCTGTCTCCTGCATGGGGCAGATGGTGTTAACCAGGCTCACTTTTAGACCATGGGCAAAGGTGCAATGGGGAGGAGTGTTCTGTAGCCTTAGGGATTAGGCTGGAGTGTCTGGACCCCAGCTGTCATCAATACGGGCTTTGTATGCCATGTGGTACCTTATGCCATCAATAGAAAGGATGGGGAATAACTGCCTCACTCTCTGAGCAATCTTATCTTGTTCATTTGCTAATGAGAGGGACCTGGAAAATTTGTACTGAGGGGTGACAGAGTATAGTGATGTATTTATTATGTGTTCACAGAAAGAGAGAACAGTTCAGGTAGTGAGTAAAAATATGCTCTTATTATTTCATGAGGTACTGAGAGCCTCTTTGAAGTCCTGATATTGTAACAGCGCTCTATGGAAGAGCACTCAATAATTTAATATTCGTTTTTCTTAAAACTGTGAAAATACCAAACTGTGATCTGTTCATGGTAGGTACTTGGAGCTGGCTGCTGGCCCCACATCTGGACCAACACAGCAACCTGCAGCCCTTGGGGTGTTCAGAAGTGCAGCGTGGCTGCAGCCCTAACTTCTGCCTACTGCAGAGGACAGGGCTTGTCTGCCCAATGAGTTCAGACCAGGCACGCTCAGATTCATCTTCACCTAATGCCTCCTAAGCACATTGACATTCCTGCTTCCATATGATAGTTAGCTTGTAAAGAAAACCATCTTCCCCTAGGGAAGAGGCTGTGTCATCTTCTCAATATAGCTGGTATCTTGCATATCATGGGTGCTGCTGAAATCTAATAATAATTAAATGTGACACTTCAGGGGATCGGCACAGCATGAAACACACTCTACGTGGGAGCTTGTTACAAATAAGTGCATCAGCTTAACTCTCAGCTAGAGCTGCCATAAATTGGTGAGCACAGATGTCTGATCTGTCTAACTGTGTGGCTTTAGTTAACAGTACCAGCTACAATTAGACACTAATTGCACATTCGCTGGGTATGAAAAAGCATCTCCCTCTCATTAAACTTTATATTCATACTGTTGTCCTCTGGGAACAACTCATTACGCTGCCCTGGGATTCCCATTGCTCTGATGAGAAGCAGCAGTCAGCAGGGGTCACAGTGGAAATTAATAGTCCAGAAACAGCAGGTCCAGCAGACACAAAAGGGCATAAAGCAAATGATGTGATCTAAAGATCTGTTGTTCTGTTAATCACTCAACCCAAGGAGAGATAAGCCTGTTGCCAGTAGCCCAGTGTGGGATAGTCCAGCTGTGAGAATTCCTGGCATGGAAAGAAGCACACCTTGCACTGAATTAGCATCCTTAATAAGGCAAAAATTTAAGTCAATGCAGACCATCCATAATTCATTTACTTCACAGATGTAAAGGAAAAGCAGAAACGAAGAGGAAAGGCTCTGAGCTCTCCCAGTAAGGCACAGGGTGGACAGGGAGAGGATGAGGACCTGGCACAGGGCTATGTTCTCCCCATCTGCATATAGTAAAGAAAGACATAGGTGCAGCCCAAATGCATCATTTTACTCCATACCGTGTGAGCAGCTCAAGATGGGCTGTATGTGAAGATCAATCTCTCTCCTGAAGGTACAATTTGTATTGCAACTTGCAGTGGTGATTGCCTGTTTATGGATGTGCAGTTGGTTTCTTTTTCTCTTTGGGTGTTTGTGCTCTTTGTGACAATTTTGGAGTTACAGTTGTGAAGTGAGAAGATGCAGCAGGCAGTAATATACACAGACAACTTCAGCGTATCAGTGTGTTTGCTGCTGTGTCCTTTATTCTTACCCAATTAATACTGAGCGCCCTTATATCCATGCAGCTATAACGATCTATGTCTTGGAAAGAACACCTCCAGCGCGCATTTACCAAGTTAAAGCAGCTGATCCTGAAAATGCTAAACTCAAAGTAAGTTGTATTAAATTAAAAAAAAACCCAAACCCAGAAATGATACAATGCACTGTATCTGAAATCCTAATTGCCAGCATCTTTCAACAGCATTCTTCCGTATCAGGGAAACAGGAAAAGGTTTAGTCAAGAAAAATAAAGTATTTTCAATAATAAACTAAGAAAACCCAGCCTCGATGTTTGGGTTATATTTTGAATTCTCAGCCCTCCAAAACTGAGGGACATTGAAGGCAGAGAGTGGTAGAATTAATCAGGGATACAGTAGAAATTGTGTCTCTTTTAGAAAAACGGCTTGCAAAACGTTTCTTGTGGGTGAGAGGAACTAAAAGCAAGCAAACATTTGAACCTGTACCACAGTGTAAATTCTTTTCAATAAGACAGTAAGGAAATCACTTCAAAGGCAAATGAATCTCAGCTTTTTTGCAGTCCCAAAGCAAACTGTGACCTTCAGTTAAGAAAATGTGATAGCTGATATGAAAAAACTCTTGGTATCAGCAAAAAATTCTGGCAAGTGATGTTTGTTTGCATACAGGGGAGAAGTAACTGCACTTACCTAGGAATTGTGTTGTAGCTTTGCTTTATTGGCTTTGGCTTGATGAAAGACAGCATTGTCAAAGACTGAACCTGGAGATGCTACTTAAATGTGTAGCATTATTCAAGGGAGCAATTAGCTTGAAGTCCATCCTCAGGTTTTGTCGAGTCAAACCAGCAAGCCCGAGCTGGTGAGGAGGGAAGCAGAGGCCTGGGTTTTAGCTCTGCTTTGTTTCTGAAAGCAATGGGAGCGAGTTCCACACACCCTCTAACCCCTGATGAATCTCAGGCATAGTAAAAAGCTGCAAATACAGAAGTGCTGGGCAACAGGTGAAATAATAAACCAGAGAGGGAGTTTAGAAAGGTCAACTGGCAAAAAAAACCCTTAAAATACTGTGATCAGCCAGCTGCTTTTTAAAAAGCAATTTCCATTGTATCTGCCATTGCAGGAGGCGAGATGTTTCACTCTCTACCTCCTGGGTTCTCCCAAAAGGTAACACTAGAACAGTTGCATGCCCCGGACAGGTCTGCTCAGTGGATTTTGCAGATTACTTGTATG
Source organism: Coracopsis vasa (assembly GCA_026283785.1). Classification (NCBI taxonomy): domain Eukaryota; kingdom Metazoa; phylum Chordata; class Aves; order Psittaciformes; family Psittacidae; genus Coracopsis; species Coracopsis vasa. Next base: position 13,253 of record JANHGB010044879.1, read on the forward strand.
GTGCATGACCCTCTGATGTTGCATACTTCAGACTTTATGGGTATTATTAGCACTTGCACTAGCAAAGGAAATGTCTTTGAGGGCTTATTGGTGATGGCCTAGCATGTGGAAAATAGCGAGGAGCATGTAGGGGGTATGTGGTAGCTACCCTCGGGCCACAGAGAGCAGGGTGCTGCCTTTATCCATACTGTGAATAGTTTCGGGGTGCTCAGCTCCCTCCCACCCCTGTGCCCTGGTGTGGTACCTGTTTGTGTGGTGCAATGCACAAAGCAGCTGCTGAGCACCTTTGTTAACACCAGGCTATTGTGAACACCCCTCAGCCACACACCCTCATGTACCCTATGAAAGCCCACTCTCCCCTCCTTGTCCTCTCCCAACATCTGGACCTCCCAGGCTTCATTGCCTCCCTCCACAGCTCCTAAGTCCTGCAAATCCAGCCTCACTCATTCACTCCTTTGTGCACGTACTCTAGCTGCCAACACAAGGCTGAGTTTTGCCTAGGGCACTGTGGCCTTGCTGGCTGGCCTCTATGTTGAATTCTCATTGCAGACCTGGATAGAGAACAGTGTGGGCTTTGATGTACTTCAGTGTCTGCGATTCCCCACTGGCTGGCAAGCAAAGCACATGCGACCAAGTTGGAGCTGCTTCAGCTCAAACAATCAGGGCTCATGCTGGCATCTATACATCAGCATGTTCCATTAGGCAAAGTTTGAGGCAAGTGCTGTACTATAACTTGGCCTGTCCTACAAGGCAAGGAATGAATGGAGGGATGTTTAAAGACACAAAGACTAATTGCTTGCTCTGTTCATTTCAGTATTCACTGCTCCCTGCATCAGTGCCATTCTCGGTCTTCGAGAATGGAGCCATTTTTTCCAGGAAAGAATTTGATTATGAGAAAGATCCACATTGGTAAGAATGTATTTTATTCACACGGTCTATTAACTTACAGTAGGCAGAGAAACATTTTCCTGCATAGTGACTGAATGATTCTTGCTTTGTTTTCTTATTGAACAGTTACTTTTTAAATGTAACAGTGACAGATCCAGATGGACTCAACTCAACTAAAACAGTGAATATCAAGATAATTAACATCAATGATGAAAGACCTTACTTTACCACGTGAGTGAAAAAGTTCTGTTGTACTCGAAATCTTGATTTTTTTGCCAGCTTTACTGCTTTGGCATCAACGGGAGGGTACAGCGAAAGGGCAAGTAAATATAACAACAAATTACTACTGAAAACAGTATTTTAATGTTGTTATGATTCCTGTTCTTTTACTGGAAAGCTTTGCCCTCATTTCCCTCTATTATTACGTTTGTATTCATAATAGCTTCAAGTTTTCCAGTCTCTGCCTTCATGCTAAGAGCAGCCAAACAGACTTGTTGTGCTTTTTAGCATCTAGAGGGGTTAAAGCTGTGCAAAGACCTTTGAACAAGTTCGGACAAGGCGATGAATTCTACTCTGTGTGAATATAATCATACAGAATTTACCCCTCATGCAGATGTGCATTTCACCATAATGATGTTTATTCATGCAGAAATGTCTAGACATAAAAAGGTCTCACTTCTGATCTGTCTTCCCCTTCTTCCCAGACTCACTTGCGAGCAATCCCAGTGATCTCTGAAACACTGTCCTTTCTTACTGTGTCATAAGCACAAAATTGTGTCATAACACCCAAGTCAGAAATAGCTTTTGAAGACTAATGGAGTTTTAGTTGGAATCAAGAAAATAGCTGAAAATTGGCGAAAATGGGAAAGAATATACCTGTGCCACCAGGAGGCTGTTTTGTGGTGGAAAGCTCAATGAATGATTGTTTCTGAAGCAGGAGCTTGGCAATTACAGTTGATCTGATTCTATTGTTGATTTATCTTTGTCACTTGCATGAGATACTGATTGGATTCAACACATTACAAGGTCCCTGCTGAGAATATTTATGGCAGCTGCTCGTCTGCCATCTATGCAGAGGAGAAGACAATGTAGCACCTGGGCCATGCCAAGATGTTTCCAGCCACTTGTTTGGAGCAATCTTCTGGGTGTTTTGTGGAGCCAGAGCAATGCAGGGCTCCTGGGTTGAGGCCAAGGCTCTGGACCTTTCTGGGTAAAGAGGTGGAGAAGCTGAAGAAACAGGAGAATGAAATATTAGAAACAGACACAGATTTTTTGTTTTGTTGCTACTCATTTAATACTTGAACCTCATGTCTGCAATAATCAATAAGGTTAACAGCTCACTCTACATTACTGTACTGCTACAAGCAGGAGGAATCTTCTCCCCAGTGCCAACGTTTGCACATTGTGTTCTAGACTGATTATTTCCTCCAAATGTTGCCTTTTCTACATATTTATCCTTATGTCTGGAATGCTAAAGGAGCTCTTTTAAATATTTATCTACTTGTTCAAACTAGTGAAAGCTGCAGTGACTTGAGCATCCATAACAGCTAAGGTCTAAGACTCAGATCTCATATGGCACAAATAAGCCCTGGTATTTGTTTGAATCTTCTCCCTTTTAGACTGACATTACAGACCAGAAAGAGCAGCTCAGTTTGTAAAGAACTTTAGATTAAATTACACATCACGATCTATCCTCAGTATGCACATGTATGGCCTCTTCCCTGCTAAAATGTGAGCTGCATGCTGGGGCTGCATGCTTTCTGACACTGTAATAATTAGTGCTGGGATGGGAGCTGGGGAAACTTGACAAGTTAGCAGACTTTCTTTATTTTCTCCTGATCAAAGCTGTCAAGAACAGTGTTTCAAAGGGTATTTTTAATTGTTCCCATAGTATATGCAAGCACATCTGTTTCTGGTGTTCACAACACTGCATTGGCATTCAGCCTTTTGAAATTCTGGCTGTTAAAATCAATGGAAAACTTGTGGAGTCAGGAAAACAAAGGAGAAGACAAGAAAACAAACATATGCTTCCTTTGCAATTACACTGCAGCGTCTAAAAGGTCTGCTTGAACCATCCTGTAAAAAGCCACTGGCAGGTGGCAGACAGATGGACAACAGGACACAGCCCAGACATAGCTGTGTAGGAAGAGGCCCCAACTCCTCCCCAGTTGTACTAGTACTGGGCACTACAGGGATGTGCTCGGTAACGTCCCCCTTCTTCCTGAGAGATCTGGTGGGGACAGAGCAACGGCCTGTGCCGGGTGCAGAAGGACTGATGGGCCTATGAAGGTGGAGCTGTGGTGAGTTTGATGTCCAGAGAGAGGTCAGGGCTGTGGTCGCTGTGGGCATAGGAAGTTCCCTACTTTAAGCTAAAACCAGTTAGAGCTGTCCTTCCCCTATTCCCCAGTGACCAGAGAGGCATTTTGTGGTGGCATTTTTGGTAGCAGTGACTCTGGAAGCGACAGGAGACCAAGGAAGAAATCCAATGCCAAGAGTGAGACAGAAACTTAATAAAAACTGGCACTGCAGCCTTCACAAACTCCTTATTTACTTGTGGCTGTAACTAAGGTGTTTTTGCTGGGAAAACCCTATGTGGTCTCTCTCCTGTATGCTTTCCTCTTTCCATATGAGCTGATAAAGCAGTTGAAGATATTTTGTCTTCGTAACCATTTTTAAAATTGCAAGTTTTTTTGACTGGATTTTGGACCTGGAGACCAGGGATCTTCTGATCTGTCTCTGCAATTCCCTGCTCTAATTGCTAGGTGCCCCGTGATGTTGGTTTTCAGAGGACGACCAAGGGCTCATGCTTTCCTGTACTGGGAGCTATAGACTAGTCAATTAGCTAAGTGTTGGCATGGGAAGTTCAAAATGTGCAAAAAGGATTCCGTCTTGAAACATACTCCTAAAGCTTTTCTGAACTCTTGAGCACCTTCAACTCCCTTTGGTTTCTAGATGTAGGAAATGTTTGTGTATCTCTGTGTGTTTCAGCAGGATAAACCACCCTTCATGAATAATTCCTTGCACAATTTTTGTGTGCTTGCCCACACCTGCTTCTGCATGTGGTTCAAGTACCATAATTGCATACCTGAGTACCCATGTGAACATGCAACTGCAACTATTACAAGCAATCCTGCACAATTATCTGCCAGACTTTATCTGGGCTATAAAATTCACTTAATTCATGGGAAATCTAGGAGCACTGGCATACCAAACAACAGCAGTGAAGTATCATTTTCTCTATGTAGAATGAATCAGACAGACAGATGTTTCTGGGAGTTTGGAGCATGTTCATCTGTTGGGCATCCTCAGTAGTGCTCCTCCCTGCCTCCACATACTGCAGGGGCAAATCAGCTTTTTGGTAATACTGTTGTCCTCAAAAAGCCTTCAGCATTCATTCCAAAATATGATTTATTACATTACTGCTTCTATTTTTGTTTTTGTTTTTCTCTTGCATAGTGAAGGAATTAAAGCAAGTGGGTTTACCAGCTGGTGGGTCAGTAGAGAGATGGACTGCACGACTTAACAGCCCTTCTGTCTTCAGCTTCCATGATGCTGTCACGGTCAAACTGCTTTTACTGTGAATAGGTTGCAGGGGAAGGACACTTACTTGTGTGGCCATGTCATGCCTTATGACTACGTACCAGTTCAGCTATTGCTACCCATCCAGCTGGCAGAAACAGTGACTGGGGTATTTACCCTGACATGCAAATAGCCATCTGAGCCTAGCGTGTCCATGGCTCTGCTGTTACAACTGACTGCTCGGCTAGGTCTGTAATCAGCTGCACTTGCAAACACAGATGGGTGTTCTGATAAATTTTGTTTTATCTTGTAGAAAGCAAAGAATCTACAGGATTCCAGAGGAACAAAGCCCAGGCACTGTTGTTGCCAATGTTACAGCTAAAGATCCTGATGATGAAGGCTCTCCCAGCAGACTTTTCTACAGCATCCAGTCTTCTGAGAGATATTTCTCCATAAATCCATGTAAGACAAACAAAAATATGCCTTCTGACACCCAAAAAATCCATGGCCACTTTGGAGAAAAAGGTTTTGCCTTAGTTTTAAATTGACCTACTTTATTTTGTGGCTACCCCTAGAAATAAGAAGTGATCAGTATGTCACTAGGATCAAATTCTTTGGTCAGCTGGCCAAGATTCGATAAGATATCTTGAAGAAAGTAGACCAAAGGTGACTTCTTGACAAATATTGACTTACAGAGGGTGATGGTCCCTTCAGAAGAAGTAAGATTAGCTGCTGTCTTTTTAACCTCTGAGAACTGCAGTGACCCTTCTAGGGCTCTTGAAACAGCTGCACATAGACCATAATGTCCTGTCTCCTGTTTGAAATCTCTAGTATTGACATTTGAAATGCTTTAGTATTGACATGCACAGCAAATCCGGGCTGCAGCTTCGTTGCTTGATTCTTGACCCTCCTTAGCAAGGCCATCCAAAAGAGTACGCTCTCTCATGCTTGTCCTATCTCCTTGTGTTCCCTGGGGTGCATACACCAGTGTCCTGAGGGTTTTGCTCCAAGGCTGGCATTCAGTGACTGCTTTGCTCCTTGTCTGCTGTTGCTTTAGAGCTGATTATCATAGCTGTAAGAGGTGACACACAACACAGTGCGTAAATGCTTTGGATTCCCTATGTCCTTTGACGATGTGTTGCCACCCTACCCCTTCAATTACACTCCAAAAGGCAGAAGATATATACACTGCTTATTTAACTCCTTTGTGCTCTGGAAATAGTATTGTGTTGTGCCATAAACACCTTCACTTTTTGAACAGAGGTTAACAGAAGTGAAAAAAAAATACTAAGTGAATGGCTGACCAGAGCACTTGGTGCAAACTGCCACAGCTGAGAGCAGCTCTGTTGACCTGTGAGTAGATTTAGAGGTGCTGAAGGATGCTTGAACAATAACAGTAGAAAGAGAAGCAGTATTACTAGCTAGAAAGCAAGGACAGTACAGGCATTAGCAGCTCATTGTCTTTGATGGTCTGTGAGTGCACTCAACGCTGACTTGCACTACCTCTTTGAGAGAGTAAGGGGCATCTATAACTGCTTCCCAAGCCCTCTATTGAGGCTACCTGTGGTGTGTTTTTGAGCAATGGGTATCTATCCATTAAAGTCTTATGCAGAACTTTCAGAGCCATTTTGTACCATTTAAAAAAACAATTAAACCAGCCGTGATTTGCACAGAATAGAAGATAATTTGTCCTTCTACCTGTCTGCTGAGCTATCCTGTTCTTTCACACATACACCATGAGTGTTTGTTACTTCCTCCCATGGTGAACGTCTGACTTCTGGCTGCTTTCTGCCCAGCGACTGGAGTGCTGCAGGTGACTGGGAGAATTGACCGAGATGACCTTCCACTGCAGCTAAATCCTAACATCTCACTGATAGTGCGGGTGGAGGACAGTCCCAGTGGTGGTCACGCCAGTGAAATGGAAATCACAATCATTATTGACGATATCAATGACAACCCACCAGAATGCAATCCTTCTACCTTCAGGTATTGAGGCTCTTCGTTGCCTTAGTGCTACCTTGCTGCCCTGGACCAGTGCGCAGTCTGGGGCACATCAGCTAGGGTTCCTATACCTACAGCTCAAATGGACATTCATCGTTAGCCTTTAAAGGTTAGAGCTCACTCTAAGAGTCTTAGGGAACAAAACTTGATTTCCTGACATGTTCAAACTGAAAATTTAGACTAAATTTATCTGTGTATACTCAGGTAATTTATTTATCTCTCTTTCAGATACCTAAATCCTTAGGATATCAGACCCATGTATTAGAATTACTTTTTTGACCTATACATATCCAGGCTCTTCCTTTCTTTACCCTATGCTAAACTGTGGACAATCATTCACCAGGGAAAGCTTGCTAGTCAGTTCTACAGTTTTATTTTAAACTTCCTGATCTCCTCTTCTAAATTCCTCCTTGTGACCTGCATGATTTTTGTCTAATGCAATCTGTAAGGTCTTCAGAGCTCAGATCATGTCTTGATGTCCTCTGTGCAAGGTAACTTAGTCATGGACTTTGCTATTGCTGTGAATGCCCTGAGGCCTTTGAGGTGATCAGGCAGTTTGTATTTGCAGATGAGGACATAACATTAACTCAGTTTTACAGATGAAGTGTGTCATAGAACAATGGAAGTAAAAATTGTCCATCTGAAGTGTTTGATGTGCCTGGGCTCTGATCTTTCAGAGTACACCGCACTGCGTAGTGCAGTTCTTCAGGTGCACTTTTGGTAGTTTGATGGTCCTGCAGATGAAAATCCAGCATCTCAGGCCAAGTACTTATGCAATGAGGAATTCCCAGTTAATGGGTATCCATTTAAATTGCTTGCTCACTATCTAACAGAAATGTTTTACATTTAAATCGCATACTTTTACATACTGGCAGGAGGAGAATCCAATTCTTCCAAGTGCTGCTTAGTTACAACACCCATGACAATAACACAACAGTCTCTTGGTGATTTAGTAAGCTTAAATTTTGATCTGAGGGAGGCAAAGATCTTCAGGGAAAAAATGCAATCAAATCAAAGAACTAGTTTTATAGGGATTGCACAAGGTAACAAAATCAGGGCTTAGCAGTATTTCAGTTGGTTCTTCATTTTCTTGTATTTAATTCTCTTGATTTATAAAAAGTAAATCAACACCCTCTGCCCCCACTTCCATGTGCATCGCAGAGACCCTCACTATCAAGAGCAGGGCCAGAAATGCTAGTTTCGTGAAACAACATATTAGTTAAGGAGAAAAGAATGAGCTTCTCATCAGAACATTGTAACATACTGAAGAAATGAATGTTGTAAAGGTGTTTTTTAAAGTATTATTTATTAATGGAACTAATATTGAGCATTAAGATCCCATGACAGCTTCTGAAGTTTAGCTGAGTTTCAAGTTTATGGTTTGGATCTGGCTAAATGTTAATGCTCTGCCCATTGTAAAGGGCTGTTGTCCACCACAGCATATGGATCCAATTCTGGGTTGTTTCATCAATAGGATTTAATGTAGGAAATAAACAGAAGTTGACCCTTTGGCATGTAATATATGAAGAGTTCAAGAGGAGAAATATAATTTGCTTTGATGGGAAATGTGTTTGTTTTTAACAGGAAAGAGGCAAATGAAAATACAGCTGCTGGGACATTCCTTCTTGAACTTAGAAATTACTGTAAAGATATTGATGTTGATCCATCAAACAATCAATTTGATTTCACTGGATTATCTGGGTTTGGAAGCAATAACTTTGCTCTGGAGTCCACTGTGTCTGGGAGACTTGTGGTCAGTTGTTTTGCGGTTTTATGTTAGATTGTCACACTTCAGAAGTCAGCTTATGAAATACTGTAAGTTCTTTGAATTCACTGTTTGTACAAGAAAAAGAGAATTCCTATAATTCATTTCACAGTAAGTATGATGTGGAGAATGACTATTTTGACTGGGTGTGAACTACATACCCTTTGATAGAATGCTTTTTAGGATGCTTTATATGGATTCTACAGAATTTGGTGAACAGAGAACTGTTTTCTCCAGATTTAAATAAATGTGCTAGATGTGATTGGAAAAAAAATATCCTTTTTTAGGGAGTGTGAAGCACCAACTTTAGTATGGATAAACAGTGAAATGTGATGCAGTTTCATACCCATTTATTCATGACAAACTGTGGAAGATCCTTCCTATTCAGCTTGAAGAAATTAAATACTTGAGAAATCCCACATTCACTAACTACTTCCCAGCTTCATTGGTCAGAAGTGTAAAACCACTTTGAGTGGTGAATTTTCACAACAGTGTAGTGGGATTTGCACTTGTGTGATTTTGCATGTCAAAATATGGGTTTCTTATGCTGATAGGTGCTGGCATATTTGCATTGGCCGGACGCCCTCCCAGCTGCTGGCCATGTGCAATGGTGGTTGTTCTGTTGCTTTAAAAAGAACCGTGGGCAACTACAGGAAAAGGGAAACATAACAAAAGATAGACATTCTGTCTGAAACACAAGAGTGCTACTGGAGCAGTAAAATGATTTTGTATGGCTTACTTTAATATTAGATCTGAGGTATACATGTCAGTGAGTACTGCCCTTAGCTGCTTCATCTGACAATGTAAAAAGCATTTTAATTGCTGCACAGGATACAATTGTTGTCAGCCCTTTGATCAGTCTGTATATATAATATAACAGGCTATCTGAAGTGTTCTGTTCCTCCAGGAATTTCCCTGTAGATGATCAACAGTGGATGGCTATGATTTAATCCTGCTGCCCCAGAGTTCATGAGGCTTCTACTAAAAGACAGAGAGTTCAAGAGATTAGGATTTAAATCTGCGTGAGGCACCATTTAGTAACAGCTTGGTACCTGGATAAACACTTGTGGCTGAACCTGATACCTTTAATACATGTCTGCAGGCATGAGCTCAAGGAGTAACTATTACCATTTAGCAATAGTAGATTGTTGTTGAGCCAACAAAGGGCAGAGTAAATAGCCAGCTCATTACATGAGCTTTGTATTAACTAGGTAAAAGGCCAAAACCCTATGATCCAAATGATAAAACTTCCTGCACTTAAGTAGAAGGAATTTTTTTGGCAGGAGGAAAGAGTTTTGTATTTCCAAGAGACACCAGAGTGTGAACATGCAGAAAAAGCCTGAAATTCAGTCCTGTAACTGGTTAATAGCCTGTATTCCTCCTACAGAGCAATTCTATATATCCAAGGGGGGGGACCACACTTACAAAATGCTGAAAAAAGTAATTGCCATCGTGTGTGTTGTGACTTTATGTAAGGAAGTATAACTACAATTGTGTTTCTTTTTAATTTAGATGACTGAAAGTATTGATTTGGAAAACCCAGCTAATCTAGGAGTTGAAGTTTATGCACTGACTGTCAGGGTGCAAGATATTGCCTCTCCTAACTACTCAAGCAAGTATCCCTTTTACACTTCTTTTGATATTTTCCTGTACTGTAACAGCATGGAGAGAGGAATAATACCATATGTATTTTGAATATATGCATGAGAAAATTTCACAGCCATACTTAACTATGATTTAATCTTCTGTTATATTTCCAGATATCATCCACATTTACATCAGGATAAAGCCGGTGAATGAATTTTTTCCAGTCTTCAGTAATTTGTCATATGTATTTAATGTTCCAGAAATTACTAAAGGTACTGTAAGTAGGATCTACATGATAGAAATAACGATGTCATGTTGATAAGTACCTTTTTGCTTTAAATGGATTTTCATGTATTTGAATGAGGAGAACGGCTCAAAGTTCCAGTTCAACCAGGGTCTCACCATACAACCACCTACTACCCTTAAATAGACAAAACTGGCAACAATTCCGGTTGTACAGATGGAAGCTGAGACACAGACAAATTCAGCAATGCACAAGAAATCTGTGACAGAGCCAGGAATTGAACTCAGATGTCTTGTGTTTTAGACCATGTTTCTGATCTTGCTAAATTAGCCTTTTGGAGGCACTGCAACAGTGCAAACCCAGTTATTGACTGACAAAGATGTGTGAGGACTCCCTTGCCCTGGGTATGGTGCAGAACAGTCACCCAACTGTCCCCTCAGGCCCAGCTCACCTTGGGTGCAGTGGGTGCCCTGAAGATGGGGTGGGATGGGAGTGCTTGCCTGGGGAGGCTGCACTCAGCCAGGCACAGCCAGAGCAGTTCCTCATGTCCAGAGCCAGGGTCCTTCCCAGTCCTGCAACAGCCCAGGACCAGCAGCTGCAAATGTGGCTTTAAAACTGAATTTGCTGAACCTGTTCACATGCTTGGCTCCAATCTCAGCACCTTCCTGTCCCATGGAGAGTCCTGCACCTCACGTGTTTGCAGAGAAGTGCCACGGCACCTTGATGCTTCGGTAACTCTTGTGTGTCACCAGCCAGCTCTGTGCTGCGCTGCTCGGTGAACAGAGGAGCCAGCACAGGAATGGAATCTTCCCTAGCTTCAGCCTCTTCCTCATATGACCTGATCTGCCAAAAACAGGCCTTCTGCCCCAGGACCTCACTTATTGTCTTTATTTTATTTATTGTATTGACTGAGAAAAAATTGGGAGGTACATTAGATATATTCTGTGTAAATCTTGATCCTCATTCTGAACTTTCTAGGGTCACAGAGAAATTGAAGGGGTAAAGGATGTATGGGTATCTCCAGCCCAACTCGTGCTCAGAGTGAGGCTAGTTTCAAAGCTAGTTCAGGTTGCTCAGGGCCTCATCCAGTTGCATTTTGAAAATTTCCAAGGATGAAGACTTCACAGCCTCTCTGAGCCCTGTTCCAGCTGAGCAACCTTCATTCCAGATAATTTTACCTTGTATCCAGCTGGAATTTTCTGTTGTGGCTTGTGTCTTTTCTCTATTGTCCTTTCACTGTCCCCTTCAGAGAAGAGTGTGTCTTTGTCTTCTGTGTTATTGCCTTTTAGGTAGTGGATCACAGCAACTAAATTCCCCTTTGTCTTCCCTTCTCCAGCCTGAACAAGCCCAGTCCCACCACCTTCTCCTCCTGTGTCCTCTACTCAACCCTCCCCAGCCTTTTTTAGCTCCTCTCTTGTACCTGGGCCCCCAGGCTGGTCACAGGTAGCTTTATGGTTGCTAAGCAGAGTGAATTAGTCACTTCCCACCACGTGCTGGTAATATACTTGCTAATACAGCCCAGTATGCAGTCTCCATTCCCCAAGGGTGCTCTGG
>JANHGB010044879.1:31767-68402 GCA_026283785.1 Coracopsis vasa
TTGATGGGAGGTTTAATGAATATGTGGCACTACTATTATTTCTCATTTTAACTATGACATAATTCAGGTGATTCAAATAGTCAGACACATCAGGTCAAAACCCCCATGGTTTTGGAAGATGATTCGAGTTGACGAACCTCTTTCCAGAAGACTGTTGATCACAAGAATTGAATGTCAAATGATCAGAGACATCTTCTGGTAGAAACTAGACTGGAAAAGCGGTTCACTGCTCTTCAACTGCTGTTGATAAAAAGAGCAAAATGGGCAAAGCCAAACAGTTACTGAAGTTAATAAAATTGTGGCTCAGCACAGTGGATGTGGTTCAGCTTGCTCTTGCTCTTTCCTTTCAGGTAACTGTCAATGTTTTGGAAGTAAATGATGAAGAACCAGTTTGTTCACCCAATTTCTATTCATTTCAAATCCCAGCCAGCTTAGCTGTTGGGACCAATATTAACGGCTTCAGGATTGAATGCCAAGATCGTGATTCTGCACCCAGGTCTTTCCGTTACTTCATTAACGAAGGTACTGTGTCATGGTGTGTGAGCTGGGAGCAGTGCAAAAAATTAGGGAATGCTGATGGTTCACTTTGATGTGTAAATAAAAACCTAGCACAGTTTTATGTCCTGCTTCTCATGGTGAGCTAGTTGTGATCCACAAATTCTGCTCATCATTACTTTGCTGTTTACCGAAAGAGGTGTCTCTCCACAAGTGCAGCAGTGGTACTTACACACAAACCCATACAAAGGCTGTGCTTGTGTTAGTAAGTAAAGGTCTGACCACAGGTCCACTTTTGGCTGTACAGATGTGAGCTGTGCCATGCAGTTGGCCTCTGAGCCACAGAGCAGCCCATGGCCCATTTTGTGTTGTACAATAGACACGGCCTTCAAGGTCACTTCAACTGTGAAGCTCCATAGGGCAACAAGAGCAAAACCAAAGCACATTTCATGCCTTTTCATGGCTCTGATCTCTTGTATGTGTGGTCTGTCTGGAGCCTAACAGCAGCTGGCCTACCTGCAGCTGCTGTATTGACAGAAAATGAAGTCTGGGGAGCCTGCATCACTGCCCCACAGTACAGACAAAGCCCTGGAAGCAATTAATGTCCCCAGGTCATTAGTTCTCTTCTAGGGACCTCTTCAAAGGCCTCTGCCTCTGGCTACAGGGAGGGGCTATGGAGAAGGGCTGGAGGAGCCTCTGGTGACAGGCAGAATGAGCCCTGCAGCAGTGTAAGGTCCTTGCCTCAGCTGCATGCTGCTGCTTCTGGGTGCCTTCCTGGCTGCAAGGACAGGTCATTCAGGTGACCTCTTGTGTGCTCTATGGCTCTGAAGTGTTTCCACAGCCTCCTCTCAGCTGCATCCCCACAAAGGGGATTCTATATTTCAATGTTTTTATGACTGTATTGTTTCCAATTGCTTTATATGATATCAGGAAGATCTAGGAGCAATTCTCATCAATGACATTTCACCACACAAGTGGATAGTGATCCATAAGAAGTTGTCAGCAAAAACGAATCTTTTTGCTTGTTCCACACATTTACTTTAATGTGCGATTAAGGTAAAGTTTTTGTGCTTTGCTGTTGGTTTTTTGCAGGCAATGTGAATAATCATTTCACCTTTTCACCAAGTGCCGGCTCCAACACATCACGGCTAATTCTTGCATCGAGGTTTGACTATGAAAGCGGACTTGATACAAACTGGATTTACAGACTGCTTGTCTATATAACAGACGACAATCTATTATCTGCCAGGGACAAAACTACACACCTAGTTAAAACTGGAACGGTGACTTTAAGCCTAAGAGTTATCCCAAACCCAACTACCCCCATTACCACGACGGTAAGTTCACTGAAATTTATGTCTAGTTCTGCGTTTATTTTATGGACTAATCTCCGTAGAAGTGAACAAAAGAGGGTAGATGTATGCGAAAGGAGAGCAGAAGCCTACAGCGGGTCCAGTCCTGGGAAATGCTGAGCTCTCTGCTCTGATGTTGAAGCCAAAGGTGGTTGATGTACTTACTGTCATGAATGATTGGTCCCAGGTACAGAGTCATAACATATGGTTTGTATTTGAGTTTCTAAAACAAAAAGGGCAAATAGCCAAAGGACTGGGCACACTGCCATTACCAGGCAACTGGAAAGTTAAAGACTTTGGCAGCTTTATTAATAAGGAAAGAGCAGGGGTTAACCTTTGCCTGGAACCTTAAAATTACCTCATGCATTTTGCACTACCTCTTTTTTTGTTCATAGTTACTCACTCCCCCAGCTGCCCTGCACTTCTATGTGCTTCTTTAGCAGTGGAACACATTAATCTGCGGCTACCAAAACTGAAATAGACAACAACAAGAAATCCTCATCGCTTGGAAAGGGCTTTTTCCCATCCTAGAGGTCACCATCACGTAAAGCCTTGCGCTGCCTGTCAGGAGCTGAAGCATTTGCGCACAGCCTCAGCGTGCTGTTGAGCTTTCACCAGGTTTCAAACAGCAAATCCAGAGGGGTGAGGTGGGTCTTTCCTGCACTCCCTGCCCACATGGTGGTCCATAACTGAGCTGAGGAAGCATGCATAGCTTTCAGCATCCAGAGTGGGATCTGTGGAGCTGCGGGCTTGTGTCCCATCAATACAGTCTACCCCTCTACACAGCCATCCCAGGCAAGCTCTGGCTCACCAGTTTAATTCTGGAGATGATTTCCATCAGGCTGGTGGCAGGACGTAAGGAGAGCTGGCTTCCATCCTGCCTGCACAGGCAGCACAGCCTTATTGTACAGACCCTCTGTCCCCCACCTTGTGCCAGTCCCACCTTCATCCCTTGCTGCACCAGCTCATACACAGCCCATTCATTTTCTGCCTGCCTGCAGATGGTATTGCCCTTTCTTCTCTTGCATGCAGGAATGAAAACTTGAGTATGCTGGTGAAGGGGTAAAAGAGCTGTTCACTGTAAAGTGGTCTGGATCTGCTAGGGACTACTGGTAACTAGCCAGAACCAGAGGATCCTGCAAACAGCACATGCAAGTCTGGACGCCTTGCTATGAAAATGCTTAAATCCAAACTTGCAGACTGATTAATAACCCTGTTATTATCTAATGCTCTGCTGGGAAGGAATAAATGGTTTTCCCACAGCCTTCTCCTCCCCCTACTTGATGTGGAAATGAAAAGTTAAGCTGAATAACAAAACTTATTCTGTATTTCTTCCCCGTGCTTTACCACAACTACAAACAGTCTAGACCACATACCACAGCATTAAATCTGCCTCCCCAGAGATATCAGCTATCAGCCTTCCACTTTCAGTCTGTTTTCCAGAAGAGCACTTCCATTATAGCAACTTCTCCCAACACTACTCCTTACATGTGTTCAGTGCAGCAACTTGATAAATCAGATGCTGGAAGGCTGGTAGTGTCGAAAAGAAGCCCTGTCACAAAAAGTCACTCGTGACTTCAGTCCCAGTGAGGATGGAGTGGTGGTGTGACCTAGAGATTATCTGAGAGTTTCTCTAAGGGTTGAATGTATTTTTTTTTCAAGGCTAAATAGGTTATTTAAACAGGAAAGAAATGGGTACCCTACTGCATTTCATACACAACGTGATTACAAGTATTTTACAGAAAATCTAATAAAACCTTCAGCAGACAATAAAAACTATTAGTACCACACTTAGGAGTGACCCAAGTAGACCAAATGAGTAATTTTTGATCCATGTGAGGGTAGTTTCATGATGAGACTTTAATGAATGAGTTGCTAGCACAGTTAGTTATACACCAGCTCAGAGACGTGTCTTCTGGCACTTGGAAGATGTGGGAGATTGCAACTGCTCAGGAAGTGTGGTTTTCCCTTCTGGAACAAGTCACAGGGTAAAAAATAAAAAAAAAGGGAGTTTTATTTCTTTTTATACAATAACCCAAATCCTCAGGGTTCAACTCTTCTTACGGAGCAGGCTGAATGATCACTGCAGTGAAGATGACCTACTTCCAGTTTTGCCTTAGGTAACAAGAAACCATTATCTTGGTAATGGCTGTATTCCCTGAACTTGTACACCCTCCAACAGTGCACTCACAGCTTCTCAGGCAACCTGAGGCTTTTACACCCCACTGTGGCATGCTTGTTTTAATATAAAGCATGGAAACATGACCTGGAACCTCTTTGCATCGTGGGTGGGCTCCATTTCACCTGCCTTTGGCTGCCCCAGGAGCTCTGTGGTCCATCTCAGTCATCCGAGCTGCCTTGGCAGTCAGCAGGCAGGTACCTGGGATGAATCACTGTCTCCAGCAGACGCTATCTCTCTGCCCATCATCTGCAGAGCCCTAGGGCAAGATTGGGCCAGGTGCTTCGGTGCATAAGTTCAACCAGATGAAAGGTGCTGTTGGTGTCAGTTACCTTACAAGTATGCAGCCTTGAGGAACTTTTCCTGTCTTGTTTTAAAAGCCTGGCTTCACTCTTGTGACAAAAAGGGAAAATCTCTACTCCGGATCGGCGTGGTACGTGCCGTTTGTCATCACCCTCGGCAGCTTGTTGCTCCTCGGACTGCTGGGCTTCCTGCTGGTGACCTGGGTCCGTACCCACTGCCCTCTGACAGGCAGAGCACATGGAAAACCTCTGTGAGTCCTCCCAGTGCCATGCTGAGGAAGCACCAGCAATGACAGAGAGAACTCTGGCCCCTCAGCCATGGTAGCTGATAGTTCATAGCGGTGTGCCCTTCATGGCATTTTCTTCATGGATTTACTACTGTTAGCATTAGCTGAAGGTAATAGTGGAATTCACAATTGTAACCTCAAAGGTCAGCTGTGCTTGTGAGACTCAGTCAGAATCTGGGTCTGACTGTGCTGACCAAAAATACAGAAGTTTTTGGTTTGTATTTGGCTCCCACTCCGAGGGAGCTCCCATCTAGGTATTTACTGGATGCATTTAGATCCCAGAGTCTTTTCCAAACCTTGGTGCTCATGCCAAATTCTTTGTTCTGGCAAAACCTCTGCAGATTTCCTGGAGTTTTACCCAAGCCTGCTGCAAGGCTTTGGCCCATTAAGTTTCACTGTATCTCTAAGTGCTTGTGCTTGGCAAAAGACATGGAAGCACCTGGAACCAGCTCTGGTTCAGTGTGGGAAGCAGCGGAGATCCCCACTGGCGGCCTCCTCAGTGGGCTGGAGCCAGACTGCCTCTGAATTGACTTTTTACTTCACAGAACAAAGAAAGATAAGCAGCTCTTTAAATGGATTAGAATTAGAAAAGAAGGATTTCTGTAAGTATTCTTAGGATTTGGATCTAAACTTATAAATTATAGTAAACAGGTAATATATAATTGTGATTATAATTCGAGTGGTGTATGAAAGGAAGTTAGCAATTTGTGATAAAAATGACAAATGAATCTAGCAGCGAATAGCTGGCTATTGTTATTATTTGTTAATAGGGCAAGTGATTCATCAGGAACCAGGCTCTTCCATTAAAAAGCAATTTCTGTGTTTTCAAAAACGTTTATAACCTTTCAAATATTTTAAAAGGTATTATCCGAGCACATCAGATCCCAAAAATTGACCTTCCTCCAAGGATGGAACAACATGACAATGTTTGAAAATATGTATTTCCAGATTATATGAATCCATCATGTTTTCATCAATAAGACTTTATTTTAATACCATCACTTCTTGGGGAGGTGTTGGAGCAATGCTCAGGGCTGTTTTCCTGTTTGAGAGCAGCATTAAACGATTCAGGCCTTCAGTGAAAGCAAAACCAGAAACCAAACCAATCAAGCAAATCCCAGAACTCAAGAAAGCACATTCTTTTTGCCAAATGAAAGAGAACAAAGCATGGTATTTTTATGTAGGCAAAAGTATGACATTTTCTAACTACACTCTTAATCTTTTTCTCATTACAGGATAAATGCTCCAGGTATGCACCTATCTTCTGTATTTTCATACTTCACAACAAAACCTTGTTTATGATTCAATGTAGAATTTGTAAATCCATTTCTAGATAAATATAATCCAATACAAGAATACTGAGATTAAATAGCACTGGCTGATTATGGGAGGTCTTCCTAAGTGATTTCATGGTCTTTAAATCTGTTAGCTATTAGGTAAAATCCAAATTCAGAGTCACCAAGTATTCTGGCATGGATGCGAAAGTATTGCTGTTCTTGTCACATGCAATTCATATGATGTCAAAAAATAATCCCATCCCTCTACAGCACCTTCAAGAGTCCTCTCCAGTCTAATTCCCTGTTCTCTGATCCCTTCATTTGCCTTCTTGACGCCATTAATTCATGTACCTGAAGGTTTATTTTCAAGTGTTGGTGCTTTTAAAGGGGTTTGTACAACTTAGCAGGGGCATAAGCAGCACATTAAAAAAACAGGTTTTTTTTTAAAGCAAGCATGGTTTTCCTGCTAGCAAGCATGGTTCATATGGGCTCAGTAAGACCCTGCTTTTACAACTCCCCTACTCAGTCAGTATCTCCCAGCTTGACAGAAACACATGACTAACAAAACCCAACAGAATTAGCTGTTCTCTTGGTTGCCCAATTTGAGGCATTTCAGCACTGGCTGGTTTCCAAAAAAATGCATGCTTGGTGCTTTCTGGAAAACTGATTCCCAAATGCCAGGCAGCAAAGGCCAGATGGAAAGGTTTCCCATCGGTGCTCCGGTTGAGACCCATCTGCAGCTCTTCAGAGTATTGCCCAGTTGTAAAGCCTGTTGATGACCAGGCATACAGTTGTTTGAAGAAAGGCCATAAACACATTGGCAGGGAGCAAGCAAGAAGAAATGATAGCAACTAGTTGGGTAGCATCCACAAATCCGTGCTGTCGAGATGCCTGTGGCACTGCTGCTGTGTTTGTTTGCATGTGGGATCAGTTAATAGTGTCGTAAATTCACATATAACCAAACTGTTCTTCAATCTGAATTTTACTTGACTGGATCTGCAGCATTTCCCTGTTTCGCCTCCAAGTGCATGTTTGAGTGCACAGGCTTTACAACTACAAACATCCATTGGAAAAAAATAATCCACATTTGTAGTTCAAATATCCCCAAAGGTGAATTTCTGTATCTGTTTGTATTATTTAGAAAGGGAAATTTGTTAAAGAAACCATTGTTATTCATTCATTACTGAAGGAATAAGACTTTTTGAGGCTATACTTTTAATTAGTCATTGGCAACTGTGGTTTCTCACTCCAAAATACTACGAAGGAGTTCACTTTTCAAACAGTATGAGGGATCAGCCTTTAAAGAGAAATAAGGCTCACTTGAGATGTCTCAGAAGTTGAATACCGAGAATTTCCATTCTTGGTACCATGTATCAAGAGGAGATCTTGGCTTTAATGTCTGTAGTCACTGTAAGAGAAATTGTATTCTTTACAATGTGTATTTTCCTTTCTGCAGAAAAGAAGAAACCTAAGAAAGATGTGGTTGTGGTAAGTACTGCCAGCCTCAAAATAAAACCTAGTTTTGTCCAGCCCCATCGTGCAATCTGATTGTAGGACTCTTTCTATGAAAGGTGTCTGTTTTCCAATGAGAACGTAAAAATGATAGACAAGGAAAACAGGATTGTCTCCAAATTCAAAACACTTCAGTGCCCCAACTGGCCTCTATTTGGAGGCACCACTGGGTGTGAGGGGTGCTTATTTGTGCTGTACCCCCTTTGCTCCCAAGTGCTGAATTCTCCAGCCACGGTGGCAGCCCTGTGAGAAGCCAGAGAGGCTGTATCCAGAGCAGTGACAAGGAGACTCATTGCAGCCACAGAGGCAGGAGGACAAGTGCCCTGATGGCAATGTTGCACTGCTGTGTTATGGCTGACCTGTACAGCTAACACTGGCCTGCCTGAGTGCAACCAATGATGTACATAAGTGTCCCCAGACTGTAAAGAGTTTCGTCTTCATAATCTGTCTGCAGCAAAATGCCATAGTTAATTCCACTTTAACAGATGTTTCTTTGCTCCTTGATCTTGGGCTTCCTTTCTTTTTCATAGCCATAACAGCATAAAGGCTGCAATGCACTTTCATTAGTGTACTCTCCCTCCCCAAGCTCTTCAAAGAAGGGATTCCCAATCCCCCTCTGGGTGGAGGTGACCCTCTTGAGGTTACACACATGGAGGTATTTAGCATGTCAGACCTTCCTAATTCTCCTTTGAACATCTAGTGGCAGCACACTACACCACAAATGGCTTTTGTTGCCAGTTTTGATTCAGCCCAGCCTACAAGAGTGCACTATGCAGGTCATACAAGTCCACCTCAATCCATTTAGTTCACCATTTCCAAGTCACTGCCCCTCCTTCTTACTTAACTAATTCACAGGATTCATTTCATGTTTGTCTCTCTTCACAGACATTGACAAAGCTAAACACTGTCTTTGATGGTGAAGCCAGAGACCCAGGTAATAAAAAGCAATTAACAGGGGATATGATTATTTGGCTGGAAACCAGACTAGTTGATTTAAATATGGTTCGACATTTGCTTTTCATATTTCAGGTTTGCTGTTTCCAAGGAGAATGGGAGCTGTATTTCACAGATAGTGAAAATCAAGACATTGCCCTACTAACATTTCTAATGGTAGAAATACTTATGGCCCTTGAAAGCACACATTTGATGGCCAGATTATTCACTGCTCCTCCGCTAAACCTGAATGTATGGGTCTGCTATAGGAAGGTGAGAGGGGAGGCTGTAAACTTCCTACTCAGGTGCTGTCATGGCTACAGGGTTTCACCCTTCCCATGTCTGGGACTTGGCCAGCAGATTAATGTAGCTGCAGATGTACTGACTTTGCCTCTTAAACCTCTCCCTGGATGAGGGCAGGTGGGAGAGCTACTTGCTCCTGCTCACACCTCCTCTTTTGCAGCAACAGTGCATTCCTGCTGTTTGTTGGGGAGGAAAGGGAAGATATTTGCTTTTAGGTACAGTTGTGGTGGCATCAGTTACTGTGTCACCAGGCTCCAGCTGCTAGCTGAGATATACTCAGCTAACTCTGAGTATATCTCATTAACCAGCTGTGAAAAGTGAAATTAAGGTGAAAGCTAGGAAAACCAGGATGAGCCAGAAGCTTTGGTGCTTATCCCTTTCCCAAGTGAAGACCACTGTGCTCTGCAGTGGGTTCATTACAGAGAAGTGTTTCTTTTCCTAGGGGTTGATCAGCCTTACCTCACCCCCCTGAACCACAGCCCCTGCGCCTGAGGCCTTCACCCTGGTGCTTGGCCTGGCATTAGGGTGCTGGATCCCTTGCATGGAGAAAGGGAGGCTGGTAAAAACTGAGACAGTCAGTCAAAATAGGTCTTTAACAAATAGATCCCAAAAATAGATCTGAAACAATAGGTCTAAAAATTATCCAGAAGAAGGCAGGCTTGGATTCTAGGCTTGGATTCATCTGGCTGAATTTCCACACAAGTGCCTGTACCTTGTGTTTTTTATTAGCTAGCTTGGAGCTGTCAGATGCTGTGAGCTAATGGGAAACACCGGGCATGGGGACTTCAGTAGAATGTGGGCAAACAAACGGGACCCTACTGTGCAATTAAACCCATCCACAAAGCTGCTCAAGGCCAGTTTGGTCCATGTCCAAGCCCACCTGCTATTTATAAAGAGATCTGGAGGGATGGGCTCCAAAGTCCCTGCTTTTTCTTTGTGTAACTGCACTTGTAATATATTAAACATGGATGTTCTCTGGGCTGCTGCAAGAGCTGCATCCTGGTGTTTGCTCAGGAGAGCTGGTGGCTCTCTTCCTCAACAAACCTGGCCCCAGCACCAGACTTAAAGATACCTGAGCCTGTCTGAATTGCCCTCTAGAGCCTGGTGTTTGTGTCGTGCCCGACATGACCATTGAGCTACTACACAGCTTTGTGGTGTCAGCAGAGAAATGTGTGATGTGCACTCTCCCCTTCCCGGCTCATCCCAAACCCTACAGGATCAAGTGTCAGCGGTTTGGAAATGAGATTTAATAGTTCCCAGGATATCATCTGTGGAATACGATTAGGAGGGATGGTCAGGAACTGCTTTCTGATCTGGGCTGCTTTAACCTGCCCGCCTTGTAAGCAGACAGAAAAATAACATGTAAAGAGATTCAGTTTCATCTTTAATTGCTCAAATTGCG
Organism: Coracopsis vasa; assembly: GCA_026283785.1. Classification (NCBI taxonomy): domain Eukaryota; kingdom Metazoa; phylum Chordata; class Aves; order Psittaciformes; family Psittacidae; genus Coracopsis; species Coracopsis vasa. The sequence continues at coordinate 41,810 of JANHGB010044879.1, forward strand.
TTAATGTGTCAGAAATCATTAATTCTGATACAAACTGTTAGCATGTAGTAACATGAAACCACTGTTTCTTTTCAGGCCTTAATGGTCTTTTGTTTGTCTCATATTAATAATGTTTAATTACAAAGAAGTGCCACTACAGCTTCTGATTCTCTGTTGAGCAAGAGACAGTGATTTAGATTGTGAGGCAATAACACTGGACACACAGCAATTTTTCCACCTATCTCTAGGTACTAAATGAACTGAAGAATAAGACACTTGCTTTTAATGTACAGGTACAAATCATCCATAAAATCTGAAGCAGGCTAAAAATCTTTCAAACAAGAAAATGTAACCACATGTGCTAAACAACCCAAATTTAACACTATTCTGTTTATATGAAGTACATACTTGTGCAAACAGAAAATACATAGTATTCACTCTGTTAATGACAATGTGCACATTAAGCCTGGAAGAAAGTGTTTTGTGCAAATGGAGAAGCAATATATACAGCCAAAACTCACTGGGGATCGCAGATCTCCCCTGAGCAGCCACCACAACACTGAGGTCCCCGCTCCAGCTTGCTGGAATGAGGCTTTCCCTCTCAGGGCTACCTCCCCAACTCAGCTGACATTCCAGGTGCTTCATGCTTCTCATTTCAGCCCCATCCTGAGGAGAACTCATGTCTTAATGTGTTGAAGCAGGAATGATTTTAATCACTTGTCTTTTCTCCCTTACAAGTTACTGGCAGAATGTATGAATTCAATACGCAGTCAGGGGCCCGGAGGTGGAAAAAGAGCAACGAGCCCCTTCAGCCAGAGCCGGTCCTGCAAGTAGTGTCCAGTGCCATGGACGACAGTGGCCAAGGGACAGAAAGAGCAGAGGCACCAAGCAAAAAAGGACCTTCAGAAAAGGGGAAAGAGCTGACTGCAGAGACAAAACCAGCTTCCAAGCTCACAGGAGGGCAATGAGAAACACGAGGCGAGGATGGGCTGAAATTACAAAAGCAGAAAGAGGAGTCTGAGGACAGGGGGTTATCCTCACCAGCCCCCCGAGGCAGGTACTGACCTCCTCTCCCAAAACGAGCGCTCTGTTGCCAGTAAACCAGTCTTAAAGCAGAGTGCATGAGACTCCAAGGCGCCTCCCAAGTGACCTCTGCTCTGAACAGCCAAAGAACCAGATGTGATTTTCAATCTCTGTATCTCAGCTGCAAAACATAAGGTGCCCATTGCTGAATAAACTGGACCCAAAGGCAGGATGAAGCCAGACTTCCCCTTGGCAGGTGCAGGTAAGAGTGAGAGACAAGGGGAGGACGTGAAAGAGGGAGAAGAGGAAACAAAAGAAGAGTCACGGACAGAAGCATTCACTGCCCCTAGGCTACAGCCACTGGTGGGTTCCTCCTGGAAGAGCTCTGCATCCCCAGACAGACATGGCCACATCCTCTGACTGCCTTTGGGGAGGGCAGCCTACACACAGACATTCTTTCTCAAGCAGTGAATGGGGGTCTCTTGTCCCTGCTGAGCAGCAGAAAGGGTGAAAAGCACAACAGAATTGAAAAGCTTTCTGGTAAAAGCTAAAAACATTTCTTCTCATTCAGTATTTTATTTCAGCCCTTCCTTGCCCTCCCATCTTGCTGTAGTAAAGACCATGGCTTGAAAGTAGTTTTTGAGTGGAGAAAACTCAAAGCTTGTTATGGTAACTCAGGCTGTCATGTCAACGCTTTCAGCTTGTTTATCTTTTGTAACACTAGGAGCATTCAATATCTTCACCTCTGGTATTTCCACTGGTGTATTTAATGTTTAACAGAATGAAGTGGAACACACTCAAAAGAATAATGACAGTAAACACATGGGGTGAAATAATCTTTTCCAAGTGTGGGCATGTGTAATGTAAGTGCTGCTTAAGAACCTGATATAAACCAAGCAAACTCTACAAGAATTCAGAAAATTATCTTAATCTGAAGAAAATGAATTATAAATAATGACTGAATACTCCATGTCTTGGCTTCTTTTCTTTCCTGATTACTAAAAGGTTTTTGGCGGCAAGGTGGCAAAAGAAAATACTCAGTTGAAGTTGAGCAGGGACAGTCAGTGAATGTTTTATCCAATCTGTCACATGCACTGGGTTTTGTGGTACAGCGAAGGCCCAGGATGATTTCACCAAGGATCCTACTCTTCACAAAACCACCCGTCACAGTGCTGCCACTCTTTGCTGCGCTCCAAAGGAGCGGTTTGGCTCAGGAACAACTTCTCTTACAAACACCAAACCCCTTCAGTCAAATGCCAATTCATTGTGCAATCAGAAACCCAGCTGTCATGAACACCACAATGATAGAGATAGGAAGGAGTGATTGATACTCTCTAAGCATGTTATCGGTTTACTGTGTCTGTGACGGTTGTTATAGTGCTGTTTGACCCTCCAGCACCAACAGGGCTAGCCCCACATTCAGAGCTCCAAACCACCATTGTTTGCATTCGTTTGCTGTAAACATGATATGTTCAATTTCTATGCAGGTGACACACAGAAGTAACTGGCAGTACTGCTGTAACACTGATCTTTCTGTCACTTTGATACCAAGCTGTGCCTGGCACATACAAATGTTAAATCTTTACTACCTGAAGAAGTTAACTGCATTTTTTCATTATAGGAAGGCACAAAGGGTTTTGTATTTATTTTCCTGAGCATTTCTCTGGGGCAGCCACTCTGCTTCCTTGATGCTTCTCATAATACTTTTGTGATTAAGAGATTATTACCTTTTTTTACGGGGAGGCAGAGACAAGCTGTAGTTTCAGTCAGGAAACTTGGAAAGAGATGGATAAAACCTTATCTTTCTTTACTACTGTTCCTGCTGCTGAACTGCATAAACTTCTTTCTATCCTTCTCAGGAAAAAAACCCCAACCCAACAACATGTGACACAGCATCACAGCATGCTCTTAACATCCATGAGTGCAAGTGCATTGTCACGGCCAACACTGATGATGCCATAGTCTCCCACAGCTGGCCAACAGCTGGGTTAAAAGTAACTACCCTTGTAGTGATGTTCACATACTCTAACCTCTGAGCAACTGGCAGCACCATGGATCTAAGAGCTAACACTGCCTGGGATGCCTCCATCCAGTTGAGGTGAGTGTAGCTGGTGTGCTCAGCATTTCACAGAGCAGGTTCAGCCAAGATAAAGCATCTTGTGAGTCGCATACAACTTGCTGCATGGGGAAACAAGTGTGCTGACCATAACGCACAGCTACATCCTTCCTTACCCACACTATTGCTTCAGTATGTGCAGTGCTGATCTCCAGCTCCAACTAATTCTTCATCCTGATCTTCACTGTGAAACCTTATTTTGGCCATGCATGAAACTACATTCCTTGCTCAGGAGCTACAAAATCAAGCAATAACAAGGCTTTATGCACAAGCAGCTAGGTTTTCCTCTCAGTTGCCCCTACTACTATTGACTTTCCTCCCTGTGAATGAACTCAGGTCTCACTGAGCTGAAGCACAGCCATCCATTTCTTTAGCTTGTCTTTGGTAGAGCAAAAGTAGAGAAGACAGAACTGATTGTCTTAGAAGTACACCTATTGCGTATTGTATGGAACAATATATGAAAAGACATATTGTTACGTATATTTTGAATATACGTAAAAGAAATGTATATTGTTTCATAAAATACAGATGATAATAGGCTGTGCAGTACATCTTTAAATGCTAGAAACCTCATCTAATTGCTAAATCAGCTTTTGTGCTTTTTTCACTGAGAAGTGTCTTTGGGAACACAGAATCAGTGTTGAGCACTGCCGCTAGATGGACTGAGAGCAAGGATTAAGGGCAGGCTCTAGACAATAAAAGCATTTAATTATTGGAACAATTAGCTAAGACTGTGAGGCCTTTCCATCATTAGAAGACTTCAGAAGTCAAGAACGGCTGCTGTGTGCTGTAGAGGGTCAGACTACATGATGGGAACGGCCTCTCTAGTTTCAACAGCCTTGTTAGTCTCTGTGCATATAGCTACAAGGTGTGAACTTTGGTGCCATTCATTTAAGAGGGATGACACCAATAAGCTGAGCTAGAAGAGGAAGAAAGGCAGCTGGTGGTTCAAGCAGAGAGGCTGGGGGCAACAGGTCCTGACCTCCCACTGCCTGTTACACGTTACGCGTTAATTTTATCCAAAGCCTACAAAAACCAGTGTGAGTTCTGCCACAGCTTTTGATTGCTGTGTCCACCTATTACACATCTCTGAAGTGCTTTGAGACCTTTGGATTAACACTGCTCTGATGTTTCAAGAGTGATTATAACAGACCACAGGTCACTTTACTGACTGGGTCTAGCTCCCTCATTATGATTATGTGTGATCATATTACCAGGGGGTTTTGTGCTTTTCTCCAAAGTGAATGTACTTCTAACACATAAATGCTCTGCTTTCATGTTGGTATTATATATAGCATTTGCAATAAACATCAGAAGTCTCAGCTTCTGGCCATGTAACTTCATTTATATCAGGCAATGTGAAAGTGCCTATGCTGTATTTGTTCATAGTCTCTGGGAGACCTATGCAGGAGAATGGTTTCAGCTGCAGAGATGGAGAAGGTCTGCTCAGGATGCTGCAGCATTGTGACTGCTCACTAAGAGCAGGAGATGGAGCTCGGGCCCCCTCAGAGAAAGGGTGCCAGACAAGGGGAATAATACTCCTTCTCCTGAGCAAAGAATCTAGCTGCTAGGTTGTTGTATGACATCCAGATTGCAACACCATAATGGAAATAACACTTTAACAGCAAGTAGCCACAACTTCATATTGCACATGCCCTGGTTGATAGGTTAACTCAGATCCCTGACAACAGCAGGCCCTTTGCAAGGCTCCAGCTGAAATGCTGATCCCAGGCTTGGTGCCCGCTGGGCTCCATCCACACTCACCTTGTCTGAGCAAGTCACTGCAAGCTCCTTGTGTAGTCAAGGGGGAGAAAGAGACACTTTGGTGGTGACTTATTGCAGAGCAGACATCCGTCTGGAACAGATCAGAAGAACTGTGCCCTAACAGCAGCTCTTTCTGGCTGTCTAGATCAGATACCAGTGCCTGCACACCACACATGAAAAGTAGATCAGCTGGGTCTCAGCCGAAGTTGTTCAGGTGAGGGCAGGTCCAAGGCACCAGTGTCCCAGATAGCAGGGCACTGAGTGTGGAGGTCAGTCTGGCTCTGTGGCTGCCTGCTCAGATCCCAGGAGGACATGTTTGGTTAGTGCTCTGAGGTCTGCAGGTTGCTTTCTGGGATCCGCCTTCAGGGTCTTTTGCATCTGGAAGCATGTTATGAGATACGCTTCAAAGCAGCCAAGTAAAAAAGCATGGGCTTGACCAGGAGATTAAAGACAACAAGTACTGGCTTCAGTGAGATTCTGCAGCAAGCTCCATAGTACTGATTGACAGACACACTTGAAAACAAAGCAGATGAACAGATCTTACTCTGAATGTTATTCAAGGGTGCCATCGCTCTGCAGTTCTCTGGTACCAAACTCCAGCTGCCATAGGTCAATCCCCTGGGATTCGACATTGAGGCAAGGTTCTTGCTTAAATTCCAGGGCTGGAAAAAAGCAGTTGTTGAGTGACCTGGGCAAGGCAAGGCTTGGTCCAGTCGTGCGGTTGTGTCTGATTGTCAGTTCATGCCCACAATACTAGCTGGGGCCACACAGACAAGAGCAGCAGTGCCTGGATTAGCCCCCCTGGGCCCAGCACGGCCTGCCCTGCCCCAGGCCCACCCCATGGCACCCTGTGATAGCCAACTTCTTCCAGAGGGCCTGTGCACATCCAGTGCACATGAACCTCATGGAGGGTTTGTGAGCTTCTGGATCCATACCCTTGGCAGAGTTCTGGGCATCCAAGCCGGGCCAGGTAGGCCCCAGGGAAAGGAGATCAGCATTCCCCATGGTGGCCTGGTCCCAGCCTGCTGCAGCCACCTATGGAGCAGGCTGCATGGCCTCCAGTCTCCTGCGTGCCATTACTAAAAGCAACAGCAAGGAAGGGGTCTCTGCCGCTGGTCAGTGGCGGGTACACTGACGACCCCCATCATGGCCTCTGGGCGCTGCTGACAAGAGGGAGGCGGGCGATGCGCTGCGTTCTAGGCCGGGAGACCGAGGCACGGGCTCCTCTGTGCAGCCACGGTTGCGGCGTGTCCGAACGCCCCGGGCTGAGCCTCCCTCCGGCCAGCCCGCACAGCCGGTACCGGAGCCACGGCGGCCCGGCACCCCCCAACCCTTCTGGGGCTCCTGACCGCCCCCTGCGCAGCCCCAGGGAGCGGGGCCTCGGCGCTGCCGCAGCTTTGCAGGGGGAACACTGCCCCCCAGCGGCGCGGCCGGCGGAAGGCGGGCAGCGGGCCCGGGGAGCGCTGCTCCAGCGGGAGAGGAGCTGCCAGCGTCCCCGAGCCAGCCCGGGGGCAGCGGGAGGGGAGGGCCCGGAGGGTGCACGGAGAGGGCAGAGGCAGGAAGAACAAGTGCATGTGAGGGAATAGGGAACAGCTTGGTCATGAGGCACCGACACAGCGCGGGCACAGCCAGGAAGAGGGGATCCGGTGTGGGATTGATTTTCCCACGGACCACGCTGGGTCACTCCTGGAAAGATCAAGTGCCCTGTCTGCTGTTTCCTTTCTGCATTTCACTTCCTCACACTGGACTGAACCCGTTCCTTACTGTTTATGTAAGCCGCAGTGTAGATGCTCCTCTACTTCATCAATACTCTTTTATATCCATGCAGGCTGGGTGCAGAGAGCAGACGGGGAGGGGTGCTCCAGTGTTTCTCTGCACAGCCATGGACAGCAAAGCCATAAGGAACCATATTCAATCCATTTTCACACTGTATTTCTTGAACGCCTCTCCTGCAATATCCAGCCTGACCACATTTTCCCACTTCATGCAAGCAGTATAACCACACTAACATCTGCAGAGAAGGCTGAGCTGTCCCCGTTAACTGCCAGCACCAGGGTTAACTATCTAATGTACATGCTCTGGAACAGCCTTACAGATGTAAGAGCATGCAGCCTGGGGCAGAGCATTGATCAGATCAGACACCCCCAGAATTCCAGGGAAATAGAAGCAGCTCAGAAGTTCAGTGGCAGCATTCAAAAAGATCAAAACAGACACCAGCTTCTGCCAGTGACCTTCATTCAGAAGATATTTCCTATTCCCTACACCAAGAGACAACAGTATTTACTTGCTATCAAAGATTAAAAGGCAAGGGTTAAAATGCAGATATGCTGCCCAGTTCTGAACATGCCTGAAGAACTTGGACACCATGGTCTGTCAATCACTGCCTCAAAAGCCCCCTCAGATGCCTGGCACTTCTGAGCCTGGCCAGAGAGACCAGAGTCTCAATAGCATCCAAAGGAGACATACCAAGATCAGTGATATATCGGTGTCAGCAAGGAATATCCCCAGCTACTTTACCTGATGCCAGGAAGTGTTTCAAGGTCCTACCTATCCCAGTGGCTCTTGTCCCCTCCAGAGAGAAGGGGGAAGTAAGCAGAGAATTGATGTTAGTCTCTCTGTCTCTCTCTGGGCAGGAAGTCTCCATGGGACAACTGACAGCTAACCTGTTTTAGTGTACCAGCCAGGACCTGCAAAGCTACGGGTTTCATACAGTACCTTACACCCTTCTGCTCCCTCTCACCATCACTGTTGTGCTTGGCATGAGGGAGCCAGCTCAGGTGATCACTGAAGAACTGAAGTAACAGACATTTCAGTCCAGTATTTCAGTGGTGTTCTGACAGGTAAGATAGGACACAGACGGATGCTCCTAGGGATTTCCTCATGCACAGCCAGGGCTGAATCAACACAATGTTCTTACATGATCCTGAAAAGAACCTGCCCCTTCACTGAACCAGAAGGTGTTTCCCCCAAGTTAAAAGAGCACAAACTTACCCATTAGCAACATAAAGCAGCAGCCACCCCCAGGATGCCTCCAGCCAGACTTGACTGTATTCACTCTGCTTGTCTCTTCTTGTGGGGAAGATTCTTTGTCCTTTCAGCTTTGCTAGCTGTAGGTCATGACATGTGGTTGCAACTGAATGGTACCTCAAGGGATTAATCCTTAAGGGACTGATCCTTCATAGTCCTGCCCATTTTGGGGCACCAGCACTGATATATTGCAGGTAAAACTCTTGCTCCAGACTGAAGGCCTATTGCACTTGCTGTAGATCCATGCAAGTAACTGATCAGCACCTGGGAAAATAGGCTTATGGTCTCTTGAAGAGGAAAGCAGAGATCTTCCAAGTTTTCAGCAGTCCTGCTCTATTTCCAGCAAGGTTGGAAGCTCTGAAATGCCTACATTGGCCACATGTAAACCCAGACAATCAGTAAGGTTCAAAATTAGATTACTTCCTTAAGATCTTTCAGGGCTGCAGGACAAGATGGGAATGTTGGCCCTTCGGCTTTGCAAATACTTTAGCAATGCATTTCTTCATTTCTTGGTCTAGCTTCATCCTCGAGATGCTGTTCATGGAGCTGCGTGCAAACCTCGCAGCCTCCTGTGCCTGCCAGTCCTTTCTCATTACTTTTGATGCACAGTCTCTGTGGAAACTAAAGCTAAAAATAATCACCATCATCTCTTTACTGGCACATTCTCTTTTTTTCTCTAACTGCTTGATCCACCTGCAGTTGTGATCTTCTGAGAAGAAATGCTACCAGTACCATGCCCATTTCTGCATGAGTCCTTTCCAGAGCTACCGTTGGTGCTGTACCTGAGGTCATAGCTTGTGCGCTGTCATGAAATGCCTCGTATGCTACAGTCAGTACGGGGTACCTCTGATAATCCTGAGCTCAACTCTGAGCTCTCGCAGCTTGAAGCTGTATTTTTTCGCTTTAGACCCATTATTAGCATACTGAGCTCTTTTCTCTCCTCTTCCTTCTGATCAGGGATCTTTTCAGTTACTGGCCAGCTCAGCAAAATGAACTGTTCAGTTGAGCTGTGGGTTGTTTCAATGGTGTAAACGTGACTTGTTCCAGTGTGCTAGAAGCACACTGTGTCAGTAGAGGGCCCAAAGACAATGCTGATCCCTTTGAAAAGAGTGAAGGCTCCTGAAACGCAACACTCTGTGAAGCACATGTGTAAGAATAGCTCAATTTCAGTCTGAAGGCATCACAGCCGCCATTTGCTGTGATCAGGCCAGAATGTTGCATGGTACCAGAAGAAAGAAAAAAAGAGGCTTTTTCATTCGATAGCCAGTGCCTGTCCTTTATAGTTTGCAAAGTCTTTTGTTCCTTTGCTGGACAACAAGCTTTATGTCACTATAGGCAGTGACCTCGACAAGCCACTACTGCCACTCAGATGAATCATAGAATGGTTTGGGTTGGAAAAGACCTTAAGATCGTTCAGTTCCGATCCCCCCTGCCATGGGCAGGGGCACGTCACACTAGACCATGTCACCCAACGCTCTGTCCAAATGATACCAAGCGATCCAGCTGAAGATCTGAGCAATATAAGAGAACCAACAGAAAACCCCAAAGATCTTTCAGGCTACAGCCACATCTCCATGGAAGAAGGGGGGGTGTCATTTCAGCTCATAGAACCAGGGATAAGATAGAATAAATGTTCGTTAGTTATTGTAGAACTTATGAAGGGAAACTTGAGGATTCACTTCCTGTATTACCGTGACTGTTGTGGGAGCAGCTGAAATATTTTGTGCTGATAGAGCTAGAGTAAAAGCAGAATAATAGCTGCTTCAATCTGAAAACTGCTTTCAAAGAAAATAGTAAGAAAACTGTAAAGGAATACAGTCTAGTGGCTCAAAAGGGTAATAGTGAAATACAGTGTTTTCTATTCAGGGAAAGGGAAAGAAAAGCAACAGAAACACGAAGAGGCAGATTTCAGCAGAAGGATTAACATGCAGAGTGCAGCCGTTCACCCTAGAGCAAAGGAGAGCTCCAAGGGAACCTGATCATATTAAATGTGAGGCTAAAATTAGATGCTCGCAAAAGCAGATCAGGATGCAAAAATTAAAAATAGCTGCTGTATCTGCAGAAAGTGGTGGAGAATTAGATTTGAAGTCACCAGAGGAAGGTGATTTAAGGGATGATATGTATACATGGGAAAACAAAAAGGAGCAGGGAACAGCAGCACTTAGAGCAACGGATAGATTACTATGCCAAGGCAGGGGAGTGCAGCTAGTGACATTATTGCTGCATCCAGGGGATTTGGGGCAGGTAGCTGCTGCTCTTGGACCACAGAAAACAAGCACATCAGTGTTATCCTTCTAGAAAGTACTTCAAACTTTGAATTAAATTGAAATGAAATGGGTAAATTGATTAGAGCTAACACCAGGTTTTACTCACATTGTGAGTAAAGGATCAGTATACAGCCTCCTTGATGACTACATTAAGTCAAATTGCTGCACAGACAGGTAGGAAGGAAATGCAGATAGCAGCATTAATATTCTTCAAGCCAAGAAAAGACAAGAGTGTGTTTTTTGAATAAATGAGGAATTGCTGAAATACTGGCAGGATGGGACAGCAAGCACAAGCCACCCATTGCTGATGGGGCACAGGTACCTGCAGCTCTCATGGTAGCAACAGCAATCGATTAGGTAGGAGGTGAATTATGAGAATGGGCTGCCCAAATACACCCCCACTGTTTGCAACAAGTACTGATGCAGCAGAATGAGAGGAAACCTACCTAGATGCCTAGAAAAATACTTTGAAATCTTACTGAGTGTTACGGGCTTAGTCCAGAAGGGAAAAGGTGGAAGAGCTCCAGCATCAGCCAAGCAGGATCCATAGTGAACCATTAACTGAAGACATGAATAGTGGAGAATAGGATCTGACTGAGACATATTTTCATAAGGAAAGAATATAAGAAACACATGATCAGGGGTTAGCACAGATTTCTCCAGTGCTTGCCCTCAAACAAAGGGCAAAACCTTTGACTGCATCCATATGGGCACAAATCTAAAGGGTGGCACAACCCAGCTCTATGCCGCTGCCTTCCTGACTCAAGATGAATGAAATATCCAGACAAGGGAGTGCTGTCGAGCACAGGCAGGGTTTTGGACATTGCAATTGAAAAGTATAAGGAAAGCTCATGTATAAAAACATGAGTCAGAAATTTTGATGTATTTTCCCCTGCTCTAAATAGCAAGTGTCTGTAGGATGGCAGTGTTATTAAGGGCACACCCTGGATTCACTTGACACACCAGAAGAAAAGGGATTTCCACATTTGAGTCAGGCTCTAAAATAAAACTGAGTACCTGTTGCTAGCATACACAGACTTGATCTTAACCTTGAGAGAAACTGCCTCTTAAGAGGGTGATACGCTCCTTCCCTGTGGCATTCTTCTGAATAATTTTATTATTCAGGTTTATATTTAAAGGTGACTAAGCAGCAAAACCTGGCCTCTGACAACTTTGCTTTAGGCTATACAGCAAATCTGCTAGGAAGTAGATGATCCAGGATAATAAAGAATGCCTGATGCACAGTCATGACTTGCTTGAGAGTCAGGCATTTGTGGAAGCAGCAGAGACTATCAGAACAGCTTCCAAAAGTGAGATACCCAACCAGCTCCGCAGGAGTTTGCAGCATGGTGGGCAGCCAAGCCAGCATGGTGGAACACAGCCAAGTTTCCCATTTTATGGGCTGCTCAGTTCTAGGAGACAGGATAAAATAAATAGGCTGCAGCTACACTGTGTCCTCTAGCAGGTGATGAACCCACAATCTTACAGCTCTTCACGTCAAGGCTAGCAACAGGAGGTATGCAAGCAGAGCCAGAGCTCTGATGAATTCACTACACATCACAAATACTGTTCAGCTCTGGTACAATTAACGCTACTAATACCGCTGGCCTGTCAGCAGGCATTGCAGTGTCCTAGCTCCAGCCTGTGTTTGAGATTGATTTGGTCTCTAGGGTGATAGTGGCCATAGTGATACAGATCTCACAGTGACTCCATTCAGCACTGGCTGTTACTGGGTATTTGACATTGTCAGATCACTCATGGCTTGAGTTCATGTGGCTTTTCCCTCAGGTTGGTGGCAAAGCTCTCAACCAACACCATCACCACCACTACACCAGCTCCCATGGCAGGGACTCTTCTTGGAGCTGGCACACACAGTATGTACATTTCATTGTCACAGGAGCCTGACCCTCAGATCACTGGTTACAGCTCCCTAAACCACAAAGTAATCTGTTCCTTAAACACCTCATAATGCTGACAGTCTGTTCTCCACTGTGGAATTCACTATTGCTATCCCACTCAGCTTCATTTTCCTCCACTACCACCATCCAGCCTTTCTTCCTGCCATGAGTTTCCGATCACAATCCCTCTTGCTAGCATCCCACCAGGTATCATACCTCATTTCACTTGCTAGAGATCCATAACTACAGCCTGCTACCAGAAGGATTAATGCAGAATGAAAGGATTTTTATGAGCTTGCTCTGCTGACGACTGCAAAAGAGATTGCTCCCAGCTGAGGAAACCTTACCTATAGAGACCTGGCAGATTTCCAGGCCCTTTGTTCCCTCAATACAGAGGGATCAAGCATGCTGCTTCTCCTGATAGCAACGGTGATTCTTGTGCAGTCAAGATAAAGCTGGTAAATCAAAGAGTCTTTTTTTTCCTTCCCACTCTCATGAGTAAATAAGACACTGAGTGTTTCGGTACTGCCAGTATGAATATGATGTCAATTCAAAGGCAAAGGCTGTTCAGCCCTTTGTGGGTGTCCAAGGTAAATGAGAGCAGCTGCTTACTCCTGCTGCATGATGCTTTCCATTTCATCTCAGCTGCAGGATGCTATCAGACATCAAGGCCAATGGTACTCTGCATCAGTCTCTCCCTCTTGTGAAGGAAACAAGTCTAATCATAATGAGCCAGAAGTGGACATGCGGTTATTTTTCCTTTTTAAAATCTTGCTTGCTGTGGACTACAGGTCACACTCACCTCAGCCTGCAGAGACAGGATGCTGTTGACATTTAGCTGTGTAGAATAGAAATATATGCAGCTTGAATTTCTACAAGACACAACCACCTATTTGTTGATCTATATTTTACCTTGTATAGCCCTGCCCTGCCTGCTGTACTTGCTCTCCCTGGCTTCTGAAGGAAAGCACTCTGGGGGTGGGATACACTTGTTTCATCTACAAAAAGTGTGAAGGAAAGTTTTGGCCCTATGGAAAACATGAACATCTCTCTGAATGAAAGTGAAATGTAAGTTTTTGTTGAAACAATCAATCACAGTATGCTAAACTTTCCAGTTCTGTTTCAGTTGTGGGCTAGACCTCAACCATCAATTAGGTATATATTGATCTAACCCATTCCTGCTCTCTTGTGTGCAAAAATACACACAATTACCATTTTATAACTAATCCATCCCAATCACTCTAATAGGTCTATTTGCGACAAAAGTCAGTCCAGCGCAGAACTGGAGCTTCAGTTGGTAAATATGCACTTAATAAATAGACAGGAACATAGTTTTGTTAAAAATAAAGGTTAATAAAAATATGTTTTAGCCACATCATGCGTAAACTTGAATCCAAAGAATTATGAGTCTGAAAAACCTAATCTATAATTAGCAGGGTTTTTTCTTAGGCAATATGAAAATTCATGGAAGCTTTAGATTTCAGGATGAAATACATGTTTTAAATAACCACGCACAATGATGCAAACAGGCAGCCTTTGGCTAAAAGACAAAAAAATAGGGGGAAAAAGCAAACAATGGCTCATCAGGTGTTAGGGAGAAAAAAAACCCACCCAAACAATGAAAACCCAAACATTATAAAGGAGGGACCTCTGTAAAAAACTTGGTTCAACCTCTTGCTCAGAACAGTGCTAGATTTGACCAGGTGACAAAAAAAGATTTACTTTAGGTCTAGCTTTGAAATTTAAGATATAGTAATAGAATTACCCAAACATCTAAACATCTTCATAACCTTGAACGAGTAATCCTATCATAGCTCACCATGATGAAACAGCATAGAGCTTTTTATCTCAAGTGTCTATAACACTGTCAGGAAGAGAGCAATAGAAAAGGTTCAATAGTTTTGACTTCTCCCTCACCTCCCACTCTCTTCTTCGTCCCTCTCCTCCCAGCTGTTCATAGTGATACAGATACAACACTACAAAACAAGCCATCTGTGACAACTGTCAGTTCAGGGCAGCATTAGGTAATAAATGAACTCTCTTCAAGGAGGAATGAGGATTTAAGGTTTAAAGTCAGTAATTGGAACATGGAACTGATGCAAGCAAAGAGGTCAGAAAGCACACCACAGAAGTCATTGCTGGCAGGGGCTCTTGAGAGGCAGGAAAACAGCTAGTGCAAGAGAACCTCACCCTAACACATCCTTATAGTCAACTGACTCTGTATTCTAAATATCAGTGGAAGCTTTGCATTCTATTTTAGTTAATACCAAAGCATTGTATTTGCTATATACACAGCCTTTCCACAAAGGTTATGTCACATTTATAGCTCAATTCAATTCTGCTGGGCTGGTAGCAGAGATGAAGGAAGAGATTACACTCATTTTTTTATCACTGATATTTCCAGTGAAGCTTCAAGATCCAGTTCAGACCACTGAAATGACTGAAGACTACCCAGTCATAATTAATATTCTGATGGTAAAGGAAGTGCAAACAGCATGGGACTACCAGAAAAATGCACATGCCCTGGCCCACTTGCATGTAACATCTATATAAGCAAGGATGTGGAGAAAGCAGGGTCAATCACTGATCTGCTTAAAGCCCTTTGAGCGCAAAGCTAAAGAAAAACCCTGCTTCACTGTCAAAAACATTTGGCAGTTTCAGCAGCCCTTTAGCTCTTAGCCCAGTTTTGCTATCAAAAAGATTCCCCAAATAAACCCCTAACAGAAGTACCTGGTTTCATATCTTGCTTGTGAAAACAAGAATGATATTGTTCTTTCTAAACCCTATGACTCAGTCTTCTGTTAAGAATTGCCTCTTGGCTTGCAGAAGGCCCAGGACAGAGGAAAGTTCCCAAGAAGTCCATATTATTATTTTGAGTGCCATACTTTTGATGCAAGAGTAGGAACAGAGTACACTGCTTTTCTCTTATCTTCACTCAAGAAGCCTTTAAGGTGGGGTAATACTTGGTACTTGAATAACCACTGAGTAAAAGGCAAGTCTGTCTTGTTGTGGTGGTAACACAAGTAACAAGCTCATTGCTTTCAAATCCCTTATCCAGGAATGCAGAAGAAAGTACATGGTTTTAGGAAAGGACAACTGAACGTTGCACTTCTTAGAGACTCAAATGAAATTTTAGATAGTTATAAGTGCTAAAAGCCCCCACTTTGGGCTGACAGAAAGAAGTGCTGGGCAGCACTCACTCAGAAGATGCATGGGCAGCATGCATCCAGGCAGCTTTATTCTGCAGGAATGACAGATTGTCCTGTTGACAACAAACCCAAGGTATCTGTGTAAAAAGCCCTTCTGTAGCACAGATAACTCATTCAGCTAGCAAGGTCACCAATAGCTAAAGTCACACCCCAGAAACTACAAAGCCAATACATTTACCTCACTGTTACAGCACTAAGGACACAAGGCATATTCTTTCAGCAAGTCATACTTATTTTCTGACTGTCTTTGGACTGGAAGTTTACTATCAGGCAATCAGTAGCTTGGGGACACAAGACAACTAGGATTTGCATTATATACACACACTATTTTCATCACAAACAGTTTAAACAAATCAAGAAACTGAACAGCTCATTTATTAGATTTGCCAAAATATACATTTTTTTCTGGGCAATTCACAGGGTCATATATCATAATAAATAAGTCCACATGAGAAGTACCAAATATTGCTCTCAAGGTATAAGCTGAATAACATCACTGACAACTTAGTCATATTCAGATATCTCCAGTTATGTCCTTTCACACACAAGCATTGCTCATGCACCTCAAAAAGAATTCAGAGCCCAGCCACTACCAGTTGGAATATATTAGCTTTGATTTCTACAGTATCAGTAAGAGTCTGTTATCTATTGCACACATATATGCATTCTTTGTTAAATGATTTTATAGTGAAACTCTAGATTTCTTGTTCAGATTGTCCTGAGCCATTAAGTAGTAATGACATATTAAACACAGAAGTAACATTCTTACAGATAGTTCTATCAGATTTGATACAGTAATCTGAATGGAACATCTGGAAATCTACATGTGGTGGCTGCAACTCTGACAGAGCTACAAGCTCCACTCAGACAGCTTTTGTGATGTATCAGCAATAGGAAGAAGCTGAACTGCGTTTTCATATGCCCTAGTTGCAATTACACTTTATTTGTCAGCTAAGGCTTGCTAGAACTAAAGAAGTTGCATTAATAACCCAAATGCAGTTGCTTCTCACCCATCCCTCCTACATGGCTAATTTAAGAATCTGAAAAGGCCAGCATACAGATAACCTCAATTTTTCTGCTCTTCAAAAACTGCAATAAAAGGCTGCACAACTTTGAAAGGTATAATATATTTCAAGATAACACTTCAATTGGAATATCCGAGACCTTATGTCAAGCCATAGTACAAAACAAGTCTTTACAAAATATCATTAGTTATTCTTGACATAAATCCTAATGGCTCCATACTCTTGGCAGTATGATGTGAAACTGGAAGCACTTCAAAGTATCACCTTGTTTTTATACTCCTCTTTGAATTTGATATATTGCTGGACTTTGAGAAATTCTGTTTGGCTGGTTGCACAGGTTGGTATCCTTGTATACAAACCAAATATTTCCTCCCCATAAAATCATATTAATCAAGCCAAATACCTGTAGATTAGAAAAAAAGGTGAGAAGATTTTTAATAAAAAACAACAAAAAAAAAACCCCAACAAACCCCCAAAATATAGCTTCAAGACAATCCAGAAAAAAAACCTCTGTCTTTGGCAGCCCTTTGACATGGACATTTCCTCATGCTTTAGAGTATTACAAGCTATTTTAACAGACTCTTTTAGAAATCAGATATTTCTATTTACTTTATCTTTTGCATGGAATTAGATTATTACTGGGCCAATGAACAACAGCCAGAGTCTTGAAAAGCAGGATTCACTCAGAAGATCATACAATAAATCTCATTTGCCCTACAGTGAAGACCTGTGAAGAGTTCTTTCTATGAACATGAGCTTTATACCATTATATTACAAAGAACCTCTATTTAATACGTAAAGATGCTCAGTTGATTAAAAACCTAGGTTCAGCAACAAAAGATAGAACAGGAGGCATAGTGTTTCCTCTTTACTTTTATCAGCCAAATCACCACTTGTATGGTGCAGTAACATATTTTAAGGTGCTTTTAGCTACAGAAAATATTATACTCAGATACAGCACTTCCAGACACATTTAACAGCTCTAGAGGCAAATCCTAGAAGTTATTTCCTCAAAGAAATTAAGAGAAACAAGTTTCTTTCTAAAGAAAAAAATTGGTCAGTGTTTTACCAGTTTTAAAGAGTCTGAATGACTGATAACACATAAAGTAATTTTAACAAAAAGCAACACATGCAATAATAGAACAGGGCTCTCAGGTACCATTGGCTTTTTTCTAACACATTTATTGTACCCATATGGCAGAAGGCATACATACCACAGACACATTCAGAGCTCCCATGTTGGTCACAGCAGCAAAATGACAAGTTGTTCCTGGTGTTTTGCAAGATTCAATTCCTAGAATAATGCTGGCCCCTGTGAACATTTTGATGTCAGCAAGTACCTTTGCCCAAGCAAAAGAACTGACTAGCCACAAAAAGGCTGTTATGACAGTGATAACCAAGTCCTACAAAAGAGAAATACTCATTATTAAGTTAAAAAATATTCATCAATATACATAAGAGACCAAGGCAGAGATAGCATCAATTAAATCACCAAAATAACTGCATCAGTGCTAATGACCAAACATTTAGCTATTAACAGTGTTGTAATTACAACACAAGTTATATTCTATACTGACAACCAGCTACAAAACTGTATGCTTCTGCATCTATCAAGCATAAGCAATTTTATCCTTTGTAAAACAATAATTTCTAAAATCAGATGTGTAGCACTTATGCTAAAAAAAATTTAAGTCCACATGAGTAAAGTGACTAAAATTCACAAGATAACTATTTCCCTCTGCCAGTAGCATCCACACAGCAGGTTCTCTGCACAGGGAAAATTCTCAGAGACTAAGAGAGGTTCCAGCTATGGAACAATTGTATATTTGAATACATGAAACAAAATAAAAGTTGTGGTGAAGACACCGTTCACTTGAGAAGGTGGAACTTCATTCTACTCTGCTTCAATAACTGCATATGATACGATACTACTGATATTCAAGATCTTTGGATCCCCTTTTCTGCTTGACTGCTGTAGTAACTGGTCTGAGATACCCTATTCATGCCCCATCTAACTTTTGAAACTACTGAATATTCATAAGTTATTCAGGTATTCTTGTATTAGCAGTATTTCTGATGTCCTTGTAGTTTCACAGGCAAGCATTAAAATATTTTAGTGCTACTTACAGTTAGTGGAAACCTTCTGTTTTGGTTGTACACATGCTTATATCCAATATATACCACAAGAGCTGCAATGCAGTAGAGGAATACCAGCACTGCAAATGCAACGAAGAACTGTGCAGAACAGGAGAAGTTGCCTTCAAGATAAACATCAGTCCAAGTACCACCACAGAAATTCGGGTCTGGTGCACTAAATGCAACAGTATTCAACCTGCAAAGATTATATCCTTCATGTAATTAGCATTTGCTATACAGTGGAAACTTTACAGAGACATGATTCACAGTAACAGTGCTTCAGCATTCTGGTTGTGCAAGTTCTCTCTAAAAGAAAATTTATGTTTTCATAATACATCAATTATACATCACAAAAACTTGTCAAGATATCCGATGACCGTTCCTCATCCTACACTGGGATATGCAATGGCAACTTTTAGGGAAGAATCTAATCTTTAGAGTAATTGAAGAAGGAAACCCTGATGTAGAAGAAAACATAACGTTATTTTAGAGACTGGCAGTTAAAGAAGGGGAGCAGGACTTAAAAGGAACTGGGTTGCATTACAGCTTCAAGACCATACAAGCACAAGGTTCAATAAACCTGTGTGACTAGCAGTGACCAGCACAGAACCATTTCACATTCCCACTTACCCCTCCAAGTGTTATTATGGTGCTTAGTTTTGTGACCAAAATTTATACTTCTGAATCTAATCTAATCTGGGCCTCCAAAGCAGCTACAAATTGATGAAGAAATAGGCTGTTAAAATTAATTGTATGGTTTTTCTTATTAGTTGATCTTCTTTTGCGTTCATGCACCAATAGAATAGAGCTTAATGTAGAGTGAAACAGCCTATTGCTATTTCTATCTACTTCTATAGGGCACTGACAAAAGATGGGAAAGAAGTGAAAAATTGATAATTAGCATATAAGTGGCAACTGAAGAGCTAATACTTACCTGAAAGGATAAGCAAAAGCA
The DNA here is from genome assembly GCA_026283785.1 of Coracopsis vasa. Lineage (NCBI taxonomy): Eukaryota > Metazoa > Chordata > Aves > Psittaciformes > Psittacidae > Coracopsis > Coracopsis vasa. Next base: position 61,209 of record JANHGB010044879.1, read on the forward strand.
GCTGTAACTGTTCTGTTTACCATGCCTTGGCAGGAAACTAGAAGAGTAGTTTCACCTTGAAAGCCTCCACATGTGGCAAAAGCAAAGATGGCAAAAATCTATAGGAATTGATACAGAGACACATTAGTGCACACCACTGGAGCTCCAAGGAAATAAACTCAACATTTAGCTGAAATGGCTAATGAAATCAAGAAATGGGAAGAAAGTCTGGAAACCTGAAGTATGAACTGATGTCAAGAGGTAATGCAAACATTTTAGATTCTAGAAGCTCAACATGAGCAACACCACTAAGAAAAAAAGAAGCACATTTAAGAGTTTCTTGTTTATTTTTCTTAACTCTACAGCAAACTTCCTTGAAGGGAAGAGCCAACACAGTACCTCTTGCAGTTGGTAAGGGATGTATTTTTAGGAGTCCCAGACATCCACAGCTGTAGATTAGGGCAGCTAGAGAGTACACACTCAGGATATTGCACACCAGCATGACAAAGTAGCTCTTCTTTTCCCTTTGCTTACTAGCAATACCCTAAACTCCCAGCAATCAGAACACACATCACACAGCAGCACAAGTTACTATGACAAACTTGCAATTAGCATATAGATTTTGTTTATCTGGAGAACTGTTTTCTTCCCTCCCAGCCAGCATGCCTGGCTGAACAGCAGCCTGATGCTGAGCATCCACCACCAGCAACATGAAGCACACACCTCCTCAGACCTACTCAGCTAAGACACAGGAGCAAAGCCAGGCCTGGGGCAGGAGGAGAATCAGCCCCATGAGGAGAGCAGGGCTTCCCCTTACGCATCCCCAACCCCACTCACCCATTCGAGGACCTTAATGAAGCCCAGGGGCTCCAAGAGCAAGCCAAAGTCCAGCCTCGCACTGGCCATCCTGGGCCACACCGGAGCAGCCGGCAGGGATCGGGTCTGGGTCTGGGTCTGGAACCAGGACCACTACGCACAGCCCGGCCCCGCGCAGGCACCTCACTATAGGCCAGCCCCAGGGCTCCACCCTGGCACGCCCGTTACCTCACACGGGGCCGGCCACACCCCGTTACCTCACACTGGTCTCCTCGGCCCCAGGTGAAGGCCCGGGAGGCGGGTCCCGGCGGCAGGGCCGCAGAGCCCAGCCCTGCCCAGCCCAGCCCGGCCCAGCCCAGTCGTGTGGCGTGCGTGCTGCTCCCATGGAATACAGCACGGGAGCTGTCACAGCAAGGAATAACTTTGGCCAGTTTGAGGAGTTACTTCCTTCCTTCACTCCCTCCCTCCTTCCTTCCTTCCTTCCATCCGTCCTCTATCTCTGAGAGGCCGAAGGGGCAGTGACTGGCTGAAGCTAGAAGGTGCTGCAGTGGCAAAGGCCGTTGGTGCTCTGGTGTCAGGGCTGTGTGTCGTTGTGGCCCAGCCTTGCAGGACAGATGGCAGGTAGCGGGCAGCAGACTTTGGAGGATCATCTGCACCACACCTTGGCTGTGGGCTTAGTGATTTTATTAGCAAGCAGGGCAAAGGCTCTTGACAATTCATGTGCAATGGAAGCTCACCAAAATCTCATCAGCTACATTTGATATTTTTAAGCTTTAGATAATTCTGGTCATTGTGCTGTGTTGCTGTTATGTTGATCTTCAGTGAGACCAAAACGCTAAAACCCATGCTGAAGATTTGATGCCTGTGAGAAGGGCTGCCCTCCTTCCTCATTGCGGAGCATGGCCAAGGTGGCTGCAGCAGTTTCCTGGCTCTGCTTCAAGATCTTCTAGAAACTTCTTTTGGGACCACTGGGGGACTCCTGGGAGCCCTCTAAGGAACATCAAGGTGTCCCTGGTGCATCAGAGGCATCGGCTCAGAATTGGCTGCTGAGGAATGTGCAGCTCTCCCAGTTCTGGGGCTGTGGATGGTGCCTGGGGCCTCTCACGGGGGCTGGGAGATGCAGGCTCTTTACCTGCAGGAGGTGTGCATAGGTGAAAGGTGTGTGTCACCAGGAGCTGTGAGAGGAGGTCAGCAGCCTACACAGCGTCAGATGTGGTGAGAAAGGGATCAACTGGATCTGCTCGGAGACCCTGCAGCTTCAGGAGGCTGAATCCACTGCATTCCTATAGAAGGGACAGGCAGAGACTGTGCTCATCGGGTTAGGAAATGAAGACTTCCAGAATGAGGAAGGCTGTGGCTCCTGCATCAGGAGAATGGCTGCAACTACAAGACAGTCAGTACTCTGGTAACAGTCAAGGGGCTGGGAGCTTTCTCCAAGGAAGCCTCCATGCTAGCTGGGCCTGAGCTACACAGGAATACCAGGAGGAAGAGGTGACTGACAGTAGAGGGAAATTTCCTCCTGCAAAGCTTCAAATTATTAATCATTGCTGCTCTTCCACATGGACACCCACAATACTGCCGGGGAGACCTGGAGTATTTCAAGCATGACTACTACATTGTTCTGGAGTGGTGGTCAACATCATGGGGGCCCAGGTAGTTCTCTCTTCAATTTTCCCAGTGAGGAAGAAGGATTCGAGGAGTGAAAAGATCCTGCAGGTCAACAACTGTTTGTGCAGCTGGTGTCAACAAAGGGGATTCAGCTTCTATGACCACAAAAGTCTTTCTGAGGACTCAGGACTATTAAGATAAGATGGGATCCACCTGACCAAGTAAGGCAAAAGCATCTTTTCCAACAGGCTGGCCAATCTATTGAGGAGAGCTTTAAACTAAGAGTGATTGACTTGGCATCAGGAGAAGAAAGGGTGATCAACATTAAGTGAGGAAATGATGCACTGGTTTGATAAGCAAAAGGCATATAATAACCTGTTACAAGGAGAGACTATGACTCCTTGCCCTCCCCCACCAGGTGTGGAACTAGATGAGCCTTAAGATCCCTTCCAGCCCAAACCATTCTGCTATTCTATGGTTCTGTGATGCATCATTAACTGATATTGCAAGGGGAGAACAGTAAAGTCTTATCTTGGTGCGCTGAAATTAATCCCTCTAAATGCAATGGAGTTGAGCAGTGTGTGCAGATTAGGGAGCAAGACCACAGCAGAGCTGTGCAAGATTCCTAGGATCTCTTTTATATGGATGTCACAATGGTGGGAGAACTAAAATGTGCTTTAGTTTAGGCTGTGCAAGTCTTGTAGGATCAAAGTCCAGTCGGGGAGTCTGTTGAACTGACAGTTTTTTTCCTATGTTTCATGGTGGTGTTTCTAAAACAGCTGGTGAGATGCCCTCTGATCTTGTAGGGGCCTGTCATAGAATTAAATGAGCAATGTCCAGTCCAGGAAAACGTACCCTATGGGACACTATCTATGCTCCCTACTTTCCATACATGAATCACACAGCTCCCCCCGCCATGACCCAGACATCCAGTGCTGAGGGTTCAAGCCACGTTGATTAGCTTAGCTGCCTGAATAGCCAGTACCGTAAAGGAGTAAAACAGGAATATAAGCAAGGGACAGAGCAAGTTAAAAGATGGAATATCTATTTGCTCATCATGTCTACATCCTCCATGCCCAAGAAAAACCTTTCCATATATGCCATATCAGTGGCATACAAAGTCATGGTTCAGTCTAGATGGATTTAGTAACTCCCTGCCCCTCATTCAATCTATCTCAGTAATTTTTTTCTCTGTATTCCTTCTTCCCTGTCTTCTACTTAAATGCTATAAGTGATGTATCCCTGTAAAAATACATATAGGCATTTTTTTTGATTCCTCTCCTTTCCCACTTGTCAGTTAGTTAAAAGCATTTCATTATTTAAAACATACTTCAAAAATGCACTCAGCCCTGGTTGATATTTTTTCTCCTCCAAGTCTCTTCAGGTGTCATGCCTGGAATGGATGTACTCTGAGCTATATACAATGTTCTAGCTGTGGGCTCATTAATTCAAAATTGGAAAAGGCTCTTAATTTTTCACTCCATATAACTTACCTCTCCCTGGCAGTTAAAAGTCTTTTGGAACAGTTTTGCTAGTGGATTGCATTCCAAAATGATATCAAACACATTAAACATAGATAGTACTTCTACAAGGCTAATTTTATAAGCTGAAACCAATTCTGAATCAAATCTCTGCAAGGAAGAATTTAAGCAGGTATACTGTGTACTGTTTAAGAACATTGAAAAAGCCTGCTACAGAAAAAGAGATGCATTTTTGCTTGGAAAATCAGTTCTCTGTTCAGGTTATAGAGAAAGTGACAGGTGTGAAAATTGTATAACAAATGGAACAAAGGAGAAGTTGGTAATAATGAATATAAATTAGGAGGCAGCTTACTGTGGAAAAGCCAAATGACCAAGGGACCAGGGTATGATTTATGGCCTTGTGGACAGCAGCAATGCCTTTTTGAAACACGGGAAGAAGAGATAATACCGAAGTGAACAGAGAGAAATGATGAATATCAACTTAAAAAAAAAAAAAAAAGGAAAAAAAAAAGGAGCAGAAATAGCCAATATTGTATTTGGGGTTTAGGAAAAAGCAGGAAATTATTAATATGCTAATTGTGTAATAAATCCTTTCCACTCCAGCAGGGCTCAGAGGAGTCTTGAGTCACATCTGCTAAGGCTTTTCTATCAGTTGTCAATACCAAGCAACCTCAGTTGGGACAGGGTTGATAAAGGAGCTCTCAATATGAACAATGATTGCTTTGAAACACTGGTCAAGATTCAGATGTCTGATGTTCGGGCAATATAGGCGTATTCATTTATCAGTGTTCGTAAGCAAAAAAGGTGAGGTGACTGATGCAGAACCTTCTTACTAGAGAATTAAATTAAAACAAAATATTTAATGTCAAGTGCATGGTCATTTGGGAGCTAGTTTTTGCTGATTAGCCAATGCTTGAGAAGTGATGATCAAAAGAATAGGCTGATTATATTTGTAACTAACATAATTCCAAGTTCTGCAAGGTATTTGACCTGATACTTGATGTCTCTGGAAGGATATGGAAACTGATGTAAACCACTGATTTAATTAGAAATGAGGTAACTGATAACTCTTAAACTGAAAATCAATATTATTAGTGAAAAAATAAAAATAACTTTTTAGCATACCGAGTCCCATTCATTAGAAAATAAAGAGAAGGATGAACATGTGGGGTTTGTGTAACTACTCTCATTATGTCTGAAGAAGCTGTGGGAGAGACCAAGTGGGATTCAGGTTGCTCAGGGAGACATGTCTTCAGCAGAGACAGCAAAGCACTTGTGCCCCTGTGCGAGGAGCAAGTGAGCTTCCTCTGGAGCATTGTGCAGCCGTCGCATTTCCTAATGCTTGTGGAAAATTAATTCAAACTACCTGGATGATTGAGGATCATGGAGAGCTCCTATTCTTATACTGAAAGAACTTGGGTGTTTAGCAAAAGGAAGGTATTACTACTAGCTTGGAGTACACAAGGGAGTAGACATAGGGAAGGCAGAGATTTATACTAAAAAATGGTTTTACCACAGGGATCACTGCAGATAATCAAAGAATATAATTTATGCTGAACATGAAGTGTAAGTATGAGATTCCAGAAATGTCTTCCAACAGGAGGCAAAGGCTGGAAGTTGTTTCAAGAGGGAGTTCAGGATATTTGCAATATTGTTGCTTGTGATAGCAGTGGAAAAAAACCTTGATGATTCATTATGTTCTTTTCCCATCCAAACCTCTACACAGTCCAAACAAGTATGAATTCAGGGAAGTCCTGAGCTCTGTGTTTATAGATAAAACAAGAGTGGATGATTAAGTTAATACTTATCTGGTGGGGGAGACACCGTTCTGTTCCACGGGACTGTTCTGTCCACTGTACTGTTTGATCAGCAGGTGTGCTGTAACTCTGGAAACTCCATGTGGGAAAGTGCTTTTCTTCACCCCATATTAAGCAAATCTCACCTGCCAAATACCTGTCCACAGGTGGTTTCTTGTGACATAACAAGCTGCAATTTTCTATCCAATTTGTTATGTCTGGTTTCTAGGGTCTTGGCATCATTTTATTTGCTTGTGCACCCTGCTCTTTCTTTTTTACACCTATTAGTATATTTATTATTCATTTCTCCTTTGGCTCTTTAATAAAATGATAAGTTACACTGCTCCTTTCCCCTGATTTCTGTGGCACCCCTATGCTTTTTCTCCAAGACTTTGGAAATCACTGTTTTAACTTTGCTAAAAGTCCTTGAGACATATTTCACTGCATGTGCCATTCATCTATCATATCCAAGCAGGTTTTAAGTTCTGTGGTCAATACAAATTTGATTTTCTTAGGCACTGTATCCAAATTTTTGTAATAAATCCTAGGCATTTGACACTGCCTTCATTTCATTTACTCATAGCAGCTTAGTTACTTCTCAACTATGATGTTGCTTATTAGTACCCTTGCTGCCTTGAATTTTAATTTTCCACTGCTACATGTGTAAAAATTCCCACTATTCTCCTTGATCCCTGTGGAAGTCACTGAAGGGCAGGCACTCATGTCCCTTGCTCCCCTTATTTCTATGTACATTTCCAAAGGGGAGAGGGAAGACAGCGCTTCCCAGAGAGGTGGTAGACAGACCCTCTGGAGGATGCTTCAGAGCAGAAGTTTCTTATAGTTGCTCTTGCCTCCCAGGCAGTGTGATTTCCACAGGGGATCACAGTCTACAAACGAATCTTGTGGCTTCATTTTCATAGCTTATTACTTTTCAGGTGGTGTTAACTAGGCAGCTGTGGGACATATATACAGTGTGCTGCTATGTGCCTTGTTCTGTAAATACACCTTGGGAAGTCATCACTGAAGTCGGAGCTCTGGAACATAACAACTGTAAAAGACAAAGAATATGGTGTATGCACTTGGAATAAAAATTCTAATTTACACTGTAGTTTTAGGAATCTTCAGCCAGAATTAATCTAGTTGCTTACTGGAAGGTTGTATCAGGGAGTGCTGGCTGACTGCAGAACTGTGCAGACAGAATCCTGTTCTACCATCTAGTGGCATGTTGTGATAGTACACACTGTGGAAATGGGTCATTGTCAGGCTAAGTAGGTAATTATTTATTTAATAAATGGTTATAAGTTTATGTTTGTCATCCATGAAACCCAACGGATGAAACGGATTTCTTGGATGAAATGCTGTATATGCTGATTTAAAGTGGAAACCGTGGAGGAAAGAGGTAGAACGTATTCTCTGCTGCAGCCAGACCACTTAAGCTAAAACACTTAAGCAGGGAGTCCAAAAAAGGCCATAGGTATTGTGGCCCTGAATATAGAGTTGAAGGAGAGAACATG